>VXAB01011034.1:0-103033 GCA_013399175.1 Odontophorus gujanensis
CTATGAATCTATGAATACAGTTTTAAAGTCAGCAAAAGAAACTGCTGGAAGTGCATTGTGTCACATGGTGTAATCCTGAACAGAAGGTGTGTTTAGTGGTTTAATTTGAATGATAGCTTTCCTTTTTTTGTGTGTTCTGCTTAAGCTTCACATGCATTCCTCTTGTTTTCCTCCACCTTAAATTTGATTGTGTATCAGCTGAATGTTGAAAAGCTTGTGTAAAAGATTCCCTGTTTCAGAGAGTGTAAGCTGTTACTTTAAAACAAATGGCATTGGATTGCTTATATTGGGTCTTACATTATACAGTCACTGTATTACAGTGCTTTCAGTTGTAAATATGCAGAGAAAGACTGTTTCTGGGAAATACAATTTTGCAGTTGTTAGGCTGCAAAAGTGTTTTGTGTGTGTTTTTGGGAGAATTTTTTATTATTATTATTTTAAATAGGGAAAATAAGGGCTGCAAAATCTGGTCCTGTTTGTACATGTGGTTCTCCCAGCTGGTCCTCTGCTCTCAGACCAGGTGTGTGGTTCTTACTCTTAATCACCCAGGGCAATATTCTTCCTTTCATTGCTGTTATCCCACCAGTTGGGTTATTTTTTTTCTACAGCTCCCCATTATTAGAAGCTAAGGGTATATATACGAGGACAAGAAGGATTGAACTGCAAGAGATTTCCAAAAATGCATTTTATCTATAGTTTTGGTGATAATTGCAATTATAAGTGATTGCAATAGTGCGGGTTATGAGTCCGTAGCATTAAGTATGCTTTTATGGTGATAGGATTATGTTCTCAGACAAAAAAAAAAACAAACCACCTAAACACTATTAGAAAAGAGAGTTTATTGCAACAATAGCTATGGTATTAGCAGTGTTTTAGTGCTTTAGCAGTCCCATTCAAGGTTTACTTAATGGGACTGCTACTGGTATAGTTAAGAAGTGATGCTGATTAATCTGATTTTATTCTCTGCTACGTATTCTGTACTATTTTTCTTGCAGTATGAGAAAGATTCTCTTATTGATCCTTTTTTGTTTTTAGGGAAGCATTCTGCTGCCCATTATTTTTCTTTCTTTTGTGAAAAATCTACTCAGTAAGCATGGTAATTGGCTCTTTGTTGTACAATATTAGATTCTATTTCAAAAAGTACAATACAGCTGCTGTATCTGCTGAATCCAGGATGTTAATAAAGGTGATTAATACAGTCTTTGGCAAGAACAATAAAATAATATATCATAAATTCATTTCTTCACACACTCTAAAAATGGACTTTTCTGTAGTGTATTATCTTACACTAAAAAGTTAGCAGGAATAATACCTAAGATTTTAATGAAAAGTATTTTAAAACAAAATAAGTATTTATTTGTAAGAAGAGATTTCATTATTCCTACTTCCATGGCTATTAGTCTGTCATCTAAGCTTTTACTATCCCCCTGGTAGAAATAGATTATTTATTTCTGTAGTTCAATTAAAAAATTGCTGAACATTTTTATACAGTTATTGTGATATCATGTTGAATAATTTCATATCAAACCTGGGAGGAAATTAGTGAAACTACAATTAAGCAGTAGTTACAAGTTCACTGACAGTATATAACCGCTGCCCTGTTGATGATGATGGTTTGCAGCTTCTAGCTTTGTTATGAATTTATTGTCACTGCAGCTAGTATGAAGTGTTTTAATGTAATTCATCCAGGAGATAAGTTACTGAGTACACTCAATGTGTATTTGAACATATGTAAGCACCTCCGATAGCTTTCTTTGTTTGTTTTTGTTAGGAGGTTGTTATCCATCACTGGAAAGCCTTTGGCAAAGAATTCAGTGTTTTACAGGGACATTGTTAGAGAAAGTGCAAGGCTTGAACCGGCCTGGAGTAGTAATTGTAGTCTGCAAGGCGCACAGTATCATTGAATGCTTTTCTTTGAGTGGCTTCTTTGCGCTAGTTTGTGATACTGTGATTTTTTTTAGCTACTGTTACTTGTTCCTTGTACTCGGTAAGAGCAAAGAAAACAATAGCACTACAGTTGCCAACATCTTTCACCACAGAATTCCTTCTGTGTTGTTTCATACTGAATGTCACTCACAAAAAAGTTGCTTCCACCTACTACAGACACAGGAAAGCATCATGCCTCTGTTGGTGTGGCTCGAAAGCTTCCTCCTAGACAAAGATAGGAAGAAGTTTCTAATAACAGTATTTTTTGTTTTGGTTTTATATAACATTACTTCGTTATCCTCAACTTCTTTTATGTGTTTCTGAAAGCACTAGATTTGTTCTAACTAGTGTTACAACCAAAATAGTACATAACTTACAATGTTTGGGGTGTTTTTCTTACTAGAATTATTTGTACTTCAAAACAGAGCATTTATCTGAAGGATTTTCTGACATTCTTTAAGGAATGTTTGTGTATATCCTATTTCATTTCCATTATTTATTTGTAATGTTTTGGGTTCAGTTTCTGATAATTATCTGTTATTGTGTGCAAATGGTGATCTTGGTTTGTTCAGTTGTTCTGGAAGAGAAGAAATTTGAGTTATTTTACATGGTTTTTATGACACAGGTTAGAAACAGATGATTCTCTATGTCAGAAGTTCATAGGAACTAGCTTTTTTTTCTTTTTGAGAACCTTTGTTTCTAGTATGATGTTTTCTTAATCTCTGTAAATAAATTAGTACCTATTAAATTCTCCTCCTTTCCTTCCAGAAGATCTGATTACAACTGTTATCCTGCAGTTTTACAAATATGTGCAGCTTTAATATTTAAAAACAAGATTTTCAGCTGTTACACCCAGCACAACTGGGGCAGGAATCCATATATGGATTTATGTCTGCATTCTTAGACTGGCTGCACTATGGTATCAGGAGTGTTTTGAATTGGCCTCAACAACTTAGTTAGCAGGCAGGGAGAAGTCCTCTTGGGCTGGAGGGAAAAAAAGCAGAGCTTTATGGTATCCTGTTAGCTCTGTATAAGGAATTGCTCATTATGTAAATGAGAGGCAGACATGACTGAAGATGTGCTATAGTCTATCTGTCTGCCCTTCAAGAGTCAGACTTGGCTTCAAAATGTTGCTATTACGCAGCATTGCTGCTCATGATACCTTCTGCAGGGAGCCTCAGACTGCTAGAGCAGTTCTTTTAGCACAGGTACTCTCTGCCAGTGTTAGGTTCTAACATTCACTTCTAAATCAACATTGCTGATAATGACAAAGAAACTGCAAACACTATTGTTCAACTTTTTCCTTCCAGAGGGCTCTTGAAAACATGGCTGCCTTTGATAGGCTTAAAAACACCACTAACTCTTCTACTTTGTGAGCACTGGCAAAAACAATCCCAGGTGCCCCAGCAGCTCTAGAGGAGGCTGGCAGGAGCACGTGCTGTCTGAAAGCAGGTGTGTAATCTGGATTAGGTTTGTTCAATTGTTCCTGTAAAAATCGTCTATTCTTAGTGATGAGTCTCAGCTGGGCAAATATTATAGGGTTCTGAGGCTTTTAGAAAGCATTAAACTGGATATGCCGTTTCAATAACTGTTTATAAAAGCAACCATCCATAATGAAGTACATACATATATCAGAACAATTTTAAGAAGGCATTCATCATAATTATGAATAGAAAGATCTCAGCAAAACCACTGCAGTACTTGATTTGCATTCTTACAGTTCAGCATCCTTAATGAAATTTTCCTTGGCTGAGCATTGGAAGAATGCAAATTCGTCTTGTGATTTTTAAGAAATAGAATGTAGCTTCTGCCTTAAGCTGTAGAAAAGACCTTTTATCATCCCTCGGTAGTTTTCTTAACATAGAGTCTCATAGTAATGCTGTGGTTAAATGCTACAACTTTGCTGAAATACATAATGCAGAACAGAGTTGTTTGTAGGAATTAATCTGTTTCAATTTTTTTTTTCCAGGTAAGTTTTGGCACACTTGCATGTTGTGCAATTGGTTTTGTTGCTGGTCATGTTTAGTTTCTGTAGTCGTTACTAGAAATTTGCTTTAGGTACATCAGGGGAACTGTATATGCATTTATTCTTGCAGGGAAAATTCAGGACACCTAGGTGCAGCTAAAGAAATGGGATTTTTTTAAGTGTGATTTACATAAGGATTGGAAAGAGAAAATTCAATCTAATTCCAGACTACCGTAGGAGCAAGACCAAAATCTCTTCTCATTTTGCACTAATAAAAAACTGTAGAATACCTTAGCAGAATTTGACTAGGTATTTCACAGACCCTCCATGCCTTTTATGTAAGATCCACCAATATTTCTTGCAGGATGAAAGTGATAAAATGTATGCTTTATATTCAGCAGCAGCTGAAGAGACTTAATGTGGGACCTAATTATTTTCTCCAGCTGTGACTAAGCAGCCAGTTAGAAACAGCTGCTGTGAGAGACAGTGTGGGCAGCAGTTGTGTGATACAGGTAAGGGAAGCTTCAAAAAGAGAAAAATAGCCGTTCAGTAGTGGCAGAAGCAGCGTGGGCAAACAGCAAAGGCAGGAAGAAGTGCTCCTCAATTACTGAATAAGAATGGAGGTCTATAATTAAAGGTTCATTTCTTCTCTGTCATAGGGAATGAGGTGAGGTTGCTGCAGAGCTAATGGGCCAAGGATTCCTGTGGCTGGGGATTGCACAGATATGTTGTGCTGTGCTGTGGTCCCTCTGCTGTTTGGATTGTGATTTTAGTTGCTATATTTTTTTACCCCATCTTTCAGGCCTACAAGCTCTGGAGAGAAAGGCAGGTTATCAGCTGACATCTACTCTAAGCATAGCAGCTTTCTGAACAAGAATTCTGTTGTGCTTGAAGCCTCATCCTTTCTGGATGATGGAAAGACTATGCAGAGCATATTGGGGAGAACATCATAAAGGTATGTGATTCTGAGAATGTCTGTCAGCCAGTGAAACTTAGACAAATGTTTGTGTTTGGAAAGCTGTAGAGGGGGAGGCTACATAGGCAGTTAATCTGATGAGCTACACAGATCTCTGCATCTTGTAAGACAGTTGGGGAGAAGGTACTAGTGACATTGAAGTCTGCATACTAGCCAGAGCAAATAGAAAGCTCATAGTGTTTGTTTCTTGTAGTCTCTGTTTTCCTATAAACTTTACAACTTCGTAAAGCTTTGTTGTGTGTAGTCTTCATACCATTTAAAAGTTCCCCTTTCTTGAAAATCAAAAAAGAAATCTTGTATTTATTCTAAACAGTATCTTACTGATTTCTGAGGCTTCAGCTTTGGTGTCATAGAGAGCAAGAATGATTGGAAGAGTCTCAGAGCATAAATTGGTGATATGCCTATTAAAGACTATGACAAAAAAAGGTTTTAAGTTTTAATTCCTAAACCTACAGGAAGCTGCAAATACTGAGTGTGCTTTCTGAAAGGGTAGATAGGCTGGATGCATCCTTTTGTTTGGCAGAATGTTAGCATTTCCTATAGCTTCAATAAAAAGTATTAGAGAGGTGGCATCTAGGTTCTTCTGTAGCAAAGATGTGGCTTAAAGTGTGTAAGGATTAACTATGCTAGAAGATTTATCTGCATAATCTGAACAGTGTTCTGCCACTTGCTTTATGACCATATGAAGTACTATTAAATGGCTTTGTTTAATGTCATACATACTGTCTTTATAATGTATGTATGAATTTCACGTCATGTCCATATACATAATCACCTAATCATTTTTATGTGAATAATAAATGACAGGATAAATGTTTTTTAGAAGAATGAAAAGTATGTATCATGTAAAGGAGATGTTCCTCCTACACAAGATTATGGATTAGGTAATACAAAAGAAATATTTTATTATTTCTGCTTTTGAGGTTATTGAACAACCACGTCTGTAGTAGTTTTCCATGTTCAGTCCATGCGTTGCACCACCTCATGTTTCTTTCCCCTATGTACCAGCAAGAGTGAGAAGAGCTATGTTTGAAGAAAGTACTTTGGACAAAAGAATACTAAAGATCTGATGTTTATATTTGTCACTGTGCTATCATAGCCATGCTCTTTAAAGCTCTGATATGTAACTCAGCAAGTACAGACAAACTGTTCAGTCTTTGCAGAACCCTACTGCTTTCAGGAGTAGTCATCTGAGGCTTGACAGTCTGACTGTGAAACATGTTTATGAACACACGTCTGGAAATACCACAACTGTATCCCATCACTTCAGTTCTAAGGCTTGGCTGTCAAAACCAGAAAAATCTGAGTAAAGCAATCTAAAAAAAAATCACCTTGGCAGAGTTTTCTTGTATTTAATAAACTGTTCTTCCGTTGCATTTATTGATACTACTCTGCTCTTCAGAGGAAACAAAACAGACTGACAGAGAAATGAACTAAGTTGTTTCTCACTGAAGGGAATGGCAGGGCTCTCAGTTACTTTATTGGGTGCATCTCCTTTTGTGCTTTGCTTTCAATCTGGACTGTGCCTTTGAATCACATTTGATCACTACCACTTACTGTGCTTCGGTTAACATTATAAAATAATTTTAGAGACGTCCTTTTGTTGGGACTGGAGGACAAAAATGAATGTTTAGACCATGGGGTGAGAATGGCCCATCATAAATATGAAATGTGGATGTGAAGTTCTATGCTGTGTTGTTTCATTTTATAAGTCTTCTGCTAGACATGATGTTTGTGAATACAGGTGTGGCTAGTGAATCCGGGATTGGCCTGTGTGTTGTTTTGAAAGGCACTGTGCTTATTGGTGCATTATTAGCTTCCTGAGAAAACAGTGAGTGTTGTGACCATTTACAAAAATTGGGAGCAATACAGTTCAGGTTTAGTTTCAAATTGAAGCCATCAGAAGGAAGAAAATACCTGGAATTGATTTAAAATCACAGTTCATCTTCTTAACTTACTGAACAGCTAGTAATGTGGTCCAAAAGATTATAAGCTGGTAACACCATTATATGTTATTTTTAGCAATTGTTTTTATGAACTGATAGCATGTAACTCAAGTGTGGACTATGTAGGCAACAATGGAACCTGTGGACAGGGCAGTGCAATGCTTTCTCCACCTCTTGTACCTGCCATGCACTCTCAGTTCAATTGAAACTTATATATATTATGCATGACATGCACTTGGGCGACTTGGTAGGTAAAGTGCAGTGATTGCTGATAGTAATGCTTCAGCTTACCTACATGTGTGTATGCCTGAGAAGGCATGTGTCTTCTTGGTTTTATTTTTTTATTATTGAACAGATATGAAAGTGTTCTTATTATTTAACTAGGGCTTGTATTATTTTATAAAATAAATAAATAAGCCAGTAAGCCTACTTGTGCGGGCTTTTAGGAGCACTGCAAGCAGGCTTTTGTTCATGGCTGACAAAAATGCATAGCTAGTGGTGGTGGCTGTTGAAAACTAGAGTTCTGTAGCTGAGCATTTGCCCTATCAAATAATGTTATTGTGCTCTTTGTGCCTACTGTAATTTCCGTGGAAATAAATAGGAGGCATCGCTTTTGGAGTGGCTCACGTACATTAAGTGTATCATATATTTCATATACAGTCCAAGTAAGCACCTTTTCACTCAGTGTGACCCAGAGAATCCAAAACATTGGACCCCCATGAGTTAAAGGGTCCTTGTCTGGAGTTGTTATTATCAAGTACTATCAACATGCTTGATTGGTTAAAAGGTAAACATCTTCGAGAAGATGACATCTTCAGTACACATCTGCAGATCCAACCAGCTTACCATTGCCATAAATCTACTGTTCTGCTTATAGTTATATAGATAGGCTGTATTTTTTTTGATACCTTATCTTTTGAAGCTCCATTATTTAGTTATTGATGGGATTTCTAAATAGAAAGTTTGGGTAACTATCTTTTGTGATAGGGTACAAGATAAGGTATGTGGTTTTGTGCATCAAATAAGTTTTGTGCAGAATTACAGCATACGATTTTTTAATTGTGACTACTTTAAAATTTATTATTAGTGATCTGAATTAATTAGAGAGAATGTAAAAAAATCAAGGGCATAAAAAGACATGTCACGTATCATGTGTTTGCTCATTAGGTATGACAGTAACTCAGCAGGAGAAATTAATATTGATACGTATATTGAAACAGAAATACACTGGAGAAGAGCACAGGCTGAGTGCTGTTCTTTGCCAGCATTAATAATGGGAAGGCGAAGCATAAATGCTTACTGACTACAGCTTCTCATATATAAGTATGTGTGACTTTTCATAAATAGGTTCCTCCATGTACCATTTGGTTTCCCTGAAGCAAGCAGTGGCACTAATTCATGTAGCTGGACTCATGTACTTCCTGTACAATATAGTCCAAGAAAGGAAGACTTCAGAGTGGAGCTGTTTTTCCTAGCTGCCATTTTACTACAACGTTTGTGGGATAATTTGAAGTTCATGTTACAGCCAATGCAGACTTCGTGGTGCAGGGACACTCAATATGCTTATTACACATTATATAGTTCCTTAATTTTTCTGGCTTTTTTTTTTTTTTTTTTTTTTTTTTTTTTGGTGATGAGAGCAGACCTGCATTGCTGTTTCTGTGCAGTCTGGTATTTCTGAGAAGATGTAGGATATGATGTTTTCCTTAGACAGCTGGAAGAAGCTGTGGTTCTCACAGGGCACTTCAACCCTCTCATCATCTTCTGGAAGAGCATGACACGAAATGCAGCTGTTTTCTGGAGTGCATTCTTGATAACTTACTGACACAAGCAATTGAACAGCTTGCAAGGGGAGGAGCATTGCTGGACCTGATTCTTACGAACAAGAACTGGTGTGAACCTTAGGAAAAGTCTTCATTGCAGTGAATATGGAATGGTGGTGGAGCTCAGAATCGTCAGAGGAGGGAGCAAGGCCAACAGCAGAATCACAACCCTGGATCTCAAGAGAGCAGAGTCTGCTCCATTGAGGGATCTGCTTGGAACAATCCCATGGGGGACTTTCCTGGAAAGAAGAGAGTTCCGGGAAAGCTGTGTATTTTTTTTTTTAAGTATCACCTCCTCCAAGTTCAAGAATAATCCATGCTGACATGCAGGATGTTGAACAGAAGTGCACGAACAAGAAGCTTCTGTGAAAGTTTAAATGTGAGTAGAGGAAGCATGTGAGGTTGGTCATATCACCCAAGAGAAATACAGAGACACTGTCTGAGCATGCAAGGATGGGGGTAAAAGTGCCAGACCTATGGATTAATCTGATAAAGGACATGAAGGATAAGCAAAAGTTTCTATGAGTAGGTAGAAGCAAAAGGGAAGACTAAGGTGGAATTGAGGTCCCTGCTGAATAGGACAAAAAGTCTAATGGTACGTTACGTGGAAGAGGCTGAGGTTGCCTGGGCCTTCCTGATCTCAGGCTCTAAAGGAAAGATTCACTTCCACAAGTTCCTGGAAGACACTAGCTGAACACGGTTCTGAGCAGTCATACCTAGCTGAACCTCCTTTGAGTGAGGAAGTTGATCTAGACATTCTCCAGAGGTCCTTTCCCACAGCAGTGATCCTGTGACTTGGCTCTTTGTGAGATGTGTGATGGATGGCACCACAAAGTGTAGGTACTTGCATGTTCAAACTTGCAGATTGGTCACAGGCAACCATAAAAGGAGGTAAAAAAAATATATTTACAGAAAGACTTGTATACATAGTTGGGTAGAATCTATCTGGTTTTAAATGTTAAAAATAAAACCTCAAGTAAAATTCAATCATTAGTAGTTAAATAGTTAAGAACATTAAGTGTGTTATAAATCAGTGCTGTGATGCTCATCTTGTTTGGTTACTGACGATAAGAGCAAGTGTGTCACCTCCACTGGGATTCTCCAGGAGGATACTAAATAGGGCACAATGTGTTGGTGTGGTTTCCTATCATTCTTGTTTGTTTTTTTTTTAATTTGTTCTTCTGAAACTTGAATCGTATATAAGCAACTCCCACTACAGAAGTTCCCATAGCAACGTCACTGAGGAATTATAAATAAACTGCACATCAGCAGATCCCTACTTTAGATGCAGCAGCTGACTATGCTTTTGCTGGCTTAGTTTATGGTAGCTGGGAAATTAGGACCGTCTGCTAGTTAAACCAACAGAAAAAGATCTTTTTGTATGCGTGATATCTCCAGTGGAAGGACCTGTTGCTGTAGCTATGCTGCAGTTAGGAATTAATACTTAATCAGCACTGGAAATATCTAGGATTTTAAGTGCTTTAAAGTGAAAGGAATATGGATTTATTTTGCCTTGTATTTATATGGTACCTTTAATACCATGAGGGACCTGGCTTCTATGTTCTGAAGTAATACTTTTTACAACACATGCTGGTTACCTGCAAAATTTTTTTTTAGTAATGAACAGAAGCAATATTTTTCTTCCTTACATGTATCAGGTGAAGATTCACCACTCAAAAGGTGAGATCAGTGATCAGAGCCACTAGTACCGAAACACTAGTTTTCTTGGATATGAGGATTTGCATGAAAACTTGAGTCTTTTTTTGACTCAACATATGAAAGTATTTTGTAACCCCAAATTACTTGCCAGCAGGCTAATCTTCATCTTTGCCGTTCAAGTTCATCCCTGAGCATTAGAGAGAAATTTAAGATTTCCTCTACTATTAATTCTTGGTGAGTAGTGGGTCATATCACTCAAAACAAATGAACCACCAAACAAGCAAAGAAAGCAGCAGAAGCTGTACTCTTTTCCAGTCACTGGCAATCAGAGAGATACTTTGAATGGAGAAATGAAATTAGGTCTACATTTTTCTGCTTTTTGAGCTTTTGAACATTATGGCTAGCATGTTTTATCTTCTGTTCTAGGCAAGAAAGTGTAAATTGAGTGTACAGCTGAAAATTTCTACAATTCATGTCATAACTCCTTGTTACTGGCATCCTCTTAGGAGCAGGTTGAAGAGGTATGTGTAGTTTTCTGCTATTTTGTAGTAGTGTCATAACCAGTTTAATTCAGCAAGTTCAGAGTTTTTGTGTAACTTGAAGTGCTGAAATAATAATGGGGTATATGCTTTATTATGATCAACGGGGTGCAGGTCATTGAGTTGGCTCAGAATTAGTTTCACAGTATTAGCAAAGGATTGTCTAATGTGTGAACACTTCTGATTCTTGTAGGAGGGGATATTGCCTCTTTGCAGTAGTTGACTTGTAAATTTGAGACTTTTCTGATAATGCAGTTGAAAACCTCTGAGATATATATATATATATGCATGAACAATATTTCTGGCTTGTTGTTAAATTAATGGAATATTTCTCAAATTCATTCAAATTTCTTTGTATGAAATGGTCCTGTAAGCTACAAAAGGTTAGCAGAGTTCATGAGAGTATTGTTTTAGGACAGACATTCCATGCAGTTGCAGAGGGAGAAAATTTTGCATTGCCACCCTTTTTTTTCTGCTAATCCTTTTATGAACAGCTCTAATGATCTAACTTGTGTATTCTAACAAACAAGAGAAATGAGTGCTTTGCAAAACAGACTCTGATAGCTTTGTAAGAGAGACTGGCGGGAAATGAAGGGAAATCTTGTTGCTTATAGTGACGTAGTTCACTGACTTGAGGGCCACCATCTGTCTTGCATCATCCATATCTAGAGAAAATTTGTTCTTGAAAGAAACCAGAGGCCTGTGGTATTTCTATTGGCAAACAGAGAATCTGTCGCTCAACCACGGATGGTTGGTCTGGGAAAAGATATATTCTGCCATCCAGCATCTCAACACGTAACAGAAATTTCTGTGAAAACCATCAGAGTTCGGTATTATTACTGTCAAAAGGGGAACTGTAATAAGGAAATAAAAAGTTTGCGTGTGTGTTTACGTGTATTCACACAGACACATGCTCTCATTATCTCACTCTACTAATGTAGTGTAGATACCCTTAAGATTACAAAGACTATTTGTTCATTCTGTTTTTTGCCAGGTATAGGGTGGAAAGCAAAATGAATAATACCAAATGGTATTGTCAGTCAAGATATTTGATAGATGGTGTGATTTACAAAGGTTATCAAGATGGCAAAGAGACAATCAATAGTAAAGGAAAAATGCTCATCTATCTCCAAAGATTGAGGCTCACAGGGAGAAACTCCATGCAGGAGGGATCTCCAACAAGAGATCCTTCCCCAGTGGTGGTCAGCCCTTAAATGGAGTCTAGGAGAGGTGGAGTAAAACTCCACCCCTTCTGTCACACAGTTGAATTGTCTTCACCTGTGCTCCCACAGCTGACTCAGTGCTTGCCTCACGTGGTTCAGACATGATGTAATAGTTCCCATACAGTAGGGTAGTCAGGCCTCTTACTCTGATGGAAGAGTTATTTCAAAGCAAGTAGTATGTGCTCTCCCTAGACCGTAGAACCATGAAATGGTTTTGGTTTGGAAGGACCTTTAACACCATCTAGTTCCAACCCCCTTGCTATAGGCAGGGACACCTTGCACTAGACCAGGTTGCTCGGAAGTCACATCCAGGGAGGTGACACCCGCAGCTTCTCTGGGGAACCTTTTCCAGTCTCTCCAGCCTCACAGTAAAGATTTTCATCTTAATATTTCTTCGAAGTGTACCTTCTTCCAGTTTAAAATCATTTCTTCTCGTCCTGTTGCTATGTGCTCTTATAAAAAGTCCCTCCCCAGCTTTCCTGTAGACCGATTCAGGTAATGGAAGGCCATTATTAGGCCCCCCCAGAGCCTGCTCTTCTCCAAGCTGAAGAGCCCCAACTCCCTCAGCCTGTCTTCCAAGGGGAGGTGCTGCAGCCCACTAGATGCTAGTGGTTGCTTCTTTGCTAATGTTTAACTTCTCCAGGAAAGCCATGAATTTCTGCGAAGTCAAGGCAAACACTGTTGTTAGTAATGAAAACTACATACCGTTTCTACTTTTGTTAATGAATGATATAAATATGACTTTCTCCTTCTATACAGGAGGATGAGGTATAAATCATTTTGGTTAGTGCTCTTAAAATGAACACAGAAGTTTGCAACGTTTTATGGAGGTAGTAAAAACTAAGGAGGCATTGCATGAGGTGCCTATCAATCCATCAGCTTCTGGCTGTGATGTGATTGTATGCCTTTGACAAAAACCTTTCCTACTGGCTTTGTGCTATCAAAGAAAGACAATGATTTGGAACTCCTCAACATTTATGAATGTCATATTAGTTATCCATTCCATGTTGGAAATTAAATGTTGGAAATTAAATTGGAAAAGTGTGGACTTTGAAAAATAAAGCACACATAATCTTTCGTACTTAGGAGAGAAACTGTTTTACTTACACTGAGGTTTTCAAATGTTAGAAGCTAGTTACATACAAATTGAGTACTGTATTCTTCATTTGTTTCCAATATATTTTTATGATTTGATAGAATTATCTTTATAGGCATGCTCTATAAATTTACTATACAGCTGAACCATATACTGCATTAGTAGTTAAATTATCATAGATATATAATTTTAGAATAAAAAATAAATCAGGAAGTAAATATGTCCATACAGTTTCTGTAGTAGAGAGTACATTACCAAATGTTTTTCTTAAATCTAAAGCGCTGATGATTGGTTATATTGGCTTGTGGTAATCACTGCCATTCATTCTGAAGGCAATTGTAGCTACTGGGAGGAAAATGCATATCAGCTTCCTCCTACAGTGTAACTGCTACCTTGTGTATGTAATACTAATGCAGACAAATAGTAAGATGGTTTAAGAATAGATGATCAGTAGCTAAATGAACAGAAGACATCGGATGAGATCAGATAATAATCTTGCTGGAACTATAATAATGGCATTATAAAATTTTATATTTCAGAAGTGTTTTAGGTTGTGTCCCAAGGACCTCATTCATTCTTTTTTCTTTTTACGTTTTTTTTTTTTCTAATCAAGGATGAGTTTTAAAATAATGTCACTTCAGCTTTTCGTAGTGGAGCAGCTCATGCATATATCTACAGGTAATTTGCCTTTGTGCCCTGAAGTTCTAGCTCTGCATCCTTGATTATTATGGACTTCAGATGGGCAAAAATCTGGTTGGTTCTGCCTGGTTGGGTTTGTTTTCCTCAATTTTGTTCTGGTAAATATAGAAAAGAAAGTAGGGTTAATTATGACAGACGAAATGTGAAATGTAGAAAACAGATCGAATTCAAAACATAGTTTTAACAGGAAAAGTAGTAGTGAACTGGATGGCCATTAAGTCCTTCTGGGTACATGGAATCAGTACCATTACAAGTATAGTATAGCTTGGCATAGGTGACACCCTCCAGCTAGGAAATATTACTTGCCCAAGTATTCTCGCCAGCATGGGAAATGGTACTGGATTACTGAAGGAAGGACTACTAGATTGTACCACATTTCTTCCACATTTCCTTCTTCTCTGCGGAGATCTGATAGCAGCCTTTCGGTATCTAAAGGGAGATTATAAGAATCATGGAACAGAATCACAGAATTATCAAGGTTGGAAAAGACCTCTAAGATTATCTGTTCACGTACCACCAAATATTGCCCAAAAAAGAGGGGAGTTTTAGATTGATTTCAAGGAAAAAACTTTTACAGTTAAGCATAGTGAAGCAATAGAACAGGTTTCTCAGAGAGGTGGTGGATGCCCCATTCTTGGATACATTTGGTGTCAGGCTGGAGAAGGCTCTGAGCAAGCTGATCTAGATCCCAACATCCTCATCTGTTGAAGGGAAGTTGGACTAGATGATCTTCAAAGATCCCTTACAACTCAAGTGAATTGGATTCTAATTTTAAAAGCACTTGACCTCAGCTCATTGCTGATCCTGTTTCAAGTTTGTGGGAAGAGGACCAGGGGGATAAGATGAAAGGGATTTGGGATACTTGGTTGACAGCAAGTTGAACATGAATCAACAGTTCAGACAACCAGGAAGGCCAACTATCCTGGAGTGCATGAAGCATGGCATTGTTAGCCAGCTGAGAAGTGATTATCCCAATTTACACTACGCAGTGAATTACAACCTTTGTTTAGTAAACAACGTGGTTGATAGCTAGCTCTTCAGTCTACTTCATGGAATTTTATATTTAATAGGGATATAAACAACTACTTTTTTAATAACTGGAGAAAAAGTCAGTGCCAAGTTCTAGAAGACTTATTTGAGTCTTTTGTAATTGCTGAATAAACTATATTTGTTGCACTGAAAGAGAGGAGAAAGTGCTGTGGCAGCTATTATTTAGTACTTAAGTTGGGAAGACAATGAAGAGTAAGAATAGTTGGCTTCTAAAAGCTTACTACAGACTGCAAGTTTTATTGGTGAAATATTGAGTAAGTTTTCTCTTTGAATGGTAAATGGTTCTTGCCTAGTCGTTCATGTTTTTACATAGTCCTGTACTGGAAAATCTTTTAAGTGACGTAGAGTCTGACTCTCACTGTGACTTCTGTTTTTGTTTGTTTGTTTTTAATCAGGCTCATGTAGCATGGCTTTCTTTTCCTTGCTGCTTTAACTGACCACCTACTACAATGTAAAATGGCGATAAAACAAGATGGTCTTTTTGATGCTGTGGTCTTTGTCAATCATCCTGCCTGATTCACATACCTGTGAGATAAAATTTGTTGTAGACGGTGTTTAATAAATATTCCCCCTATCTTTTCCATGCTACAGTGTGAGTTTTTCTCATGCATATGTGCTTTTGCTCACTGTCACAAACATGCATGTGCTCTCTTTCTGTTTCTTGCTTCTGTCTCTCTCAGATGCGTATAAAATCAAGAAAGATTTCAGATATTTATTTATAGTACACATTCATCTTCTGTGCCTGAACATTTCTATTTCTGCTAAGGCCCAGTTTCACAAACAAAGTTTCCTAGTGTCTTTGGTGGAAATTGTCTTGTATAAGGATTACTTTCCTGTCTCCATCACTTTAAATAAATTTGACTTCTAAATATACCATATTGCCATTTATTCTTAGTATGTAAGGTAGTGCGCATTGTGAAGGAGACATTACGGCTTTAAATTACTTTATATTTATCTAATTTCTTGATAATCACTTCAACCAGTTCTGATGGATCATAGCATATTTACTTTTTTCCTTTTTTTTATTTTTTATTTTTTAACCTTATCTCTTTTGTATGGGTTAGAAATATATTATTTTGCTTTCTGCCCTGTCATTGTAGGGTTCTCATCTCTGTGATGATACTGGCAGGGATTTTTTAATAACCAGCATTGTTTTTCAAGGAAAATAGAGATGTAATGAGTTCTGAAACGTTATCATCTCACAGTAGGAAATATGTAAAATGAAATAAACTGTTTTGTTGGGGCTCTTTGTGCAACTGTTGAAAATGTGAACCGAAAGAAGAGAGGACCTGCTATGATCAGAGTAAATGTAAACTCAGTGCAAAGGGTACAGTCTAGGAGTCAATTTATAAAATTTGTAGTCAGTCATTGAGTGAGTTTGAAGTAATGAAATGAATTAGAGGGCATAAAACTCTAAAAATAAAGACTAGAAGTGGACTGAGGGTTTTTCATTGTCTACTGTCAGACCTTTCTGTGTAAAAGTTTTAGAAACTTATATACACATCAGATTATCATAGTCTCATTAAAGACCCCATGAATAGTGCATTTCAAGGTGAGCTCCAAAGTAGCGTCGCCTGAGCTGCATGTGGAGTGCCTGTAGAGTGCCTTGGTGTAGTTAGAAATTGAGCCCAAGGGATGCATCACTCATACACCCTCAACTACCTACACAACAACATTTTCAGTTTATATTCAAAAAAAATCTTGGAAGGATACTGCATAGTTTTATACGCTACTAGAGAAGATAACATTCCTGTTACTGTGACTCTCTAGCTATAGTGCAGAAGAGGCTGACAAAGTGGTAGAGAGCTATAATTTTAAGAAGACATGATCAGGAAACAGTAATATGAGAGCCTGGAAAGAGTAAGCTTTTGCTGAAACTTAATGAAGTTCGTAGTGTTGTGGTGAATACTGAATAGAATGCCACCAGTAGTACAACTGTTGGAGTTAGTTTAGAACTGCTCTACAACTGAAATACTGTGAAAGGAGTTGAAAAATCAAGAAGCAAAATCTATTTTCAAAGAGAATTTTGGTACAACTCCCATGCAGTGGTATCGTTGATTTAGTGAATAAATATCAATGAGATGTAGTGCACTGGTTTGAAGACACACTTTTTAACCTGGTCTTTAGGTCTAAATTGGTTTATATACCTCTTTATCCTCAAACTGAGTGTTTGCAATAGCACCCTAGCTTGTAGATGAAACAGAATCTTGATAAAGCTAGTTAAAATGTTAGAACGGTATAGCTAATTAATTGGTGCTAAAATTGAGGCTATTTAGATCTGATAAAATGTAGATTGTGAAGTTTAAATCGATGACAAAGTATGTTTTGTTGGTAACAAATATCTTTAGAACTGTAGTAAAATGTGTGGAAAGAAAACTGTAGGAAAGAAGGATTTTAATGGTTACTTTGGTCACAGAAGTAAAACCTGGTAAGGGAAAAAATATCCCACCAAGGAAAGAAAATAAAGCATTTTCTAATTATTTAGTGGTTGTGGAATATTAATCTTTGAGACAACTGTACTGAAAGATACTTCCTTTAAACAACATTCATAAGTCAGTATTTGTGAACTAGGAGACAATGAAGTCTGAAAATGGGATCTGTCAATGTGCTTTCTAAAAAACCATAGATTTAGACCAAAAGTTGTACTTATCAGAAGTCAGGAGCCATCATTTTTGAAGAAAACTTCAAAAGGGAGCCACAATACCTACCATTATCAATGGTTGACGTTGTCAGAGGAAACAACAGTTGTTAGAAATATAATTATTTAACTAAGATCAAACAAGCAAGTCAATATGATGTCTGGTGAGTTGGCCTTTCTTTAAGAAAATGATTGAGTGCTTTCTTAATGGCAATTAGTGACTACAAACCCCATTTGTATACTGGCTAGCTGAGTTCAAGTTATGTAGATGCAGTATAGCTTAGAGTTTGCACATTTACTGCAAATAATACTAATTTCAAATCATAGAGGGAAGGGAAGGTTACACTGAGGTTGAAATATTGCTTAGAAATGTCTTGATTAATCCACACTGTTGTGTGATGGTTCTTGGAAACGTTTGGATGAAATTTAAAAAAAAATATTTTTTCAGTCATACATTGTAAAAAGTTGTTGTAATGACTGTAGAAATAATAAGTGACACCTGGAAAGTAGGAAACGGGTTATCATTCTGAACTTTCTTTGTTGTTGTTGTCGTTGTTATGAAGTTACCTGACAATTTACACTATTTGATATCTGACATTTGTTTGGTACCGCATCATCTGGTTAAGATTTGGTAGGCAAAATCCCAGTTTTAAGATGCTAACCTGTAAATGAGCGGGGAAGTGGTATTATTTTAATATAATATTCTTAGAGATTTTAGCAGTAGGGAACAGAGCTCTAAAATTCCTATCTAATTAGATGGATGAAAAAACATAATTTCAGATTTCAGGCTGTCAGAAGAACACATCAGAAGCCATTACAGATTACTTAGAAGGAAATGACTGTCTGATTTTTTTAGGACCGGAAAGGAATTACGTTCATTTGAAAACACCCTTAGTAGTAATTAAATTGCATTTCAGTGTCTGAAATCAAGGATGATCTGAACTGAGGATATTTAAGTGATACAGAGGAAATTCCAGATCTAAATAGTTACAGCTTTCAAAAACATGAAGTAAAAAAGAAGAAAGCTACTTCTTTTACATGTTATCAAAATGATACTTGCAAATTTGAGACTTAATAATAGCATACAGAAACAACCACCGTCTTAGTTACTACCTAGTCCCTAATAATTATCAAGAGAAACAAACTGATTTAAAATGAAAGTCATTTTCTCAGATCTTAATACAGAAATCTCTTCAGATTTAACCAGGGTGTAGGATTATGGCTCGGAAGTAACATTAATGCTCACAGTTAGCATCAGTTCTCTTCTTTTTCTGAGAAAAGTCTCCTTCAAATCTTTGTTTTGTTCCCCAATTTTTTAAAAATCTTTCCTTATTTTTGAAGGAGCACAATATTTTCAAAAACTTGTATTGTTTCATTTGATGTTCTAATTCAGAAAGCTTGAATTTGAGGTACTTTTGTGACATAAGTGTTGGTTGTGGTAGCAGGTATCACAAATGAAACAACAGTTACTTAAGTCATAATACTAATTAGTCATTTGGAGTCATTAATACTGTATGTGCCTTAGTGTCTCACATAAAGCTATAAAGGGATAATGTATAGTAAATTCCATTAAGTATTCGGGGCACAGACAGTAGCTGTTGTAGTGATAATTCAAATTTTACAACTTTGTGGCCTTAGCTACAAAAATTAATACAAGTATATGATGATAGAACTGCTAATTTAGTTGTTTCAGTCTTAAATGATTTTTAGAATGGTGATTAAAATGACTTGTATTAAAAATGTGTACTAGAAATAACTAGTAAAGTTGGTTATTACAATACTGATAAAAAATAACTTACATTGCTCTCCATGTGGAATTAATTTCAGGCTATTGAAATTTTATGAAAGACAAAATGTAGTAATATTCAGCTGAAAGGTTTTTTTTACTGGGAAGAATAAGATTACTTGGTAAAAGATATGCTTTGGAGATCAAATCTCTACTCCTTGAGGAAAGGGGACTAAAGCTGGTGTATACTTTTTCTTCTCTTTGTAACCTGAAAGGTGATCCAGCTCAGTTTTTAAGTGTCATAGCAGCTGCACTAACTGAAAGGCTACTGCTTTGAAGGCTGCTTGCACTTAATGCTCATTATGAAATGGGATGCATGAAACTTGGAGGGGAATCTGGTTAAAAAAAAAAAAAAAGTAGACTTTTTTGGGGAAAGAATAAAACAACAGAATGTTTAGCCATGGAATTATTTTTTAAGTAGTTTGCATTAGTTCTTGATTTTATAAATGATAGATTGCTCTTTTAATCTCTTTTACTGAAGGATAGTGATGTATTTCTTTCTGAATTATTTATTTTTGTGACAAGGCAAAGGAACCTGCTGCGTTGTGAATATAGTACATACAGGAAACAGCAATCAGAATGGATATACAAATCTGGGAATGACANTAGAAACTGGAGGGGAAACTGGTTAAAAAAAAAAAAAAAGTAGACTTTTTTGGGGAAAGAATAAAACAACAGAATGTTTAGCCATGGAATTATTTTTTAAGTAGTTTGCATTAGTTCTTGATTTTATAAATGATAGATTGCTCTTTTAATCTCTTTTACTGAAGGATAGTGATGTATTTCTTTCTGAATTATTTATTTTTGTGACAAGGCAAAGGAACCTGCTGCGTTGTGAA
Source organism: Odontophorus gujanensis (assembly GCA_013399175.1). NCBI lineage: Eukaryota > Metazoa > Chordata > Aves > Galliformes > Odontophoridae > Odontophorus > Odontophorus gujanensis. Next base: position 20,167 of record VXAB01011034.1, read on the forward strand.
TATAGTACATACAGGAAACAGCAATCAGAATGGATATACAAATCTGGGAATGACATATGTGATTAAATTTCTTGTCTTTATTTAAGCATTGTAGGTTGCTAATTGAGCATGAAGACATGATTCAAAAGTATGGATGATAACTTGGATGATAAAAGGTAGTGCTGATAACTAATAGTGCTGATTTCCCTTATTGTGACTAGCAGTCATCTAACTTGCCCCATGAACTTAGGAGAGGAGATCTCTGCATGTACTTTTTTGAGTTGTTGGGTAAAACAAAATAATGTTTGCTCTTTAAATTAAGTTATTACTTCCCAGAAGGAGAAAATAAAATCTTACTATGTAATTTGGTTTTCTCTGATCTTTTTTTTTTTTTTAATGATTGTATAGCTTTCCTGTCTGTAAGGTGGAAAGCATATATATTCAGACCCGCTTCTTTTATCCCCTGTGCCCTCAACCTTTGCAGAAAACTCATTTCAGAATGTTTGTAGGAATTACCTTTTGTGGTGTAAGATCCTGCAGCTTTCTGTCACAGCCGGAGGTGTGCCAGTTGTCTGGTAGTTTCAGTCCTCAGACCCAATGAGGCTGGGATAGTTACCAGGGGAAAAGAAGTAAATCATTAGGTACTAGAAACATTTGTGTTCTATGAGGGTATTTTATTGGCAATTAAGCTAATAAAATCTTACTGTTTCTTCCCTCCATCTTTTTAGTTTCTGGCTGTTCATTGTTATGTTTACTTTGTAAATACAGATCTTTTTTTTTTTTTAATTGATTACCACTGGCAAGTTATTCTAATTAACAGTGAAATTCATTAAATAAGCACATGGAAAAAAGGACTCCATCTGACTGTAGAAAATGAGTATGTGGTAGTTTGTGAATTTTTGATTGCGGTGTAAATCCTGTATGAATTGGTGTTTGTGAAACTTTTAATTATCGTTACCTAACATCCTTACTTATAATGGTTATCAACAAAATTTGTCATGAGAAAAATTAATCCTAAGTACATTCTCACTTTTTGAGAGAGGTTAACATAGTGTTCTGTAGCCTACACTGAGCAAATATATTAAATAGAGGGCAAAGGTTTAAAAAGGTGAAGGAACAAGAAAATGGATTAGGAATGGGCAACCTTGCAAATACTGTGATCCTCGCAGAAAGTAAAGCAATGGATGCTGATAAGCACAGAAAAATGGCAAAAAACCTAGAAACAGGAACATTATTAGAATGAAGATAAGGGGGTGGCATTTGAAATGGGAGCCAAATCTCAAGGGAAATACAACTGATAGAAAATCAAATTTTCCTTCAATTTTTTTTAAAAATATTTCTGATAATGTTTTATTTTTCTAAAAATAGTATCTCTTGAACCTTTGAATCTCCCTTTTTGGGGTTGGAACTCTATCTCACAGTCTAGAGAGATCTGAAAGTATGAACATTGAAGACAAATGTGTATCATAACCCATGCTGGGTACACAGTTTGAATTCTAGAACATTGGTGTTTGACATAATTTGCTTTGTACTGTGGATCAGTAACTAGAATTCTTCCTTTAAAAAAAAAAAGGATAATTGAGATTTTAATGTACCTCAGTCTTTGTCCAATATAATCTAAATTCAGCAGTATAAAATTCAGGTCAATTCAGCAGAAGAGACACAATTCTTTTAATTTGATATCATGTTCAAGATATGACAAGGCAGCTAGTCAAATGTACCTTGTTAGAGAAAACCTACAGAAAGAATGCTAATGAGGTTGAGAAAGCAGTAGTAAAATACTGTATGATTCCTTTGGCAAGTTATTTCCTTTTTACAGTTCTGTGATGTTCTTCTCTTAGGGATTTTTTGTACTGGAAAGAGCGTGGTAAACTGTAAGAAATGTAGCTGAAACGAGGAATACTTCCTTAAAGAGAACAAGAGTAATTAAAGAGGAGCTCTTGAGTCATGCACTATGTTAATCTATCTTTTTTGTTAGATTAGTTCTTAGATTCCAAATCTGCGTTAATGTTAGTCATTCAGCTTAAGATGGTCTTGAGCATGGCCTGACTGAGGGTAATAACATGCTTTAATTTTTGTTTCAGTATCTCAGTACTTAGGGTCCCTAACTTGGAAACAGTGTTTCCATAGAAATATGGGAAGTATTAATAGTTGTTGGATTGGCCACATTAATTGATACTAGTTGGTTTCTTCTTTTGTTGAGAAGCTTACAAGATGTTTCCTATTCAGTGTTTCTTATGCTGTTGAGTACTTAGTTCCAATATTAGGTTGTTGATTTGTTTTTTGTTGTTTTTTTTTTTCCCCCTCCTCATTCTTTTTGGACTTCCTGTGTTGGTTTTTTTTTTAATTTATTGGTTTTTTTGTTTTTTTTTTAACTTACTGGGTTCCTCCAGTCTGTCTTCATCTTCATTCTATTACTCAAAACCTTAACTCATTTTCTCTGAATTTATAAATGGCTCTGAGGTATAGGCATTTCTAATGGAGAATTTTTCAGAAATTCAGATTAATGATTCATGAGTGTGCAGATGAATGCCAAATTGCCAGGTTGCTGCTCCAGAATTTCATGGCTCTTGTGGAATACAGATTTCAAACATATCCGCTCAGTACTTCACAGCAAGATAACTTCATGATGAGGCCTTTTTACTGCTGTATCTATTCTTATTTCTATAAAGAGACAAAAAGCAATCATTTTCTCAAATTATTACTGAATTTTTAAACTGAGTAATTATTTCTTAATGATTATAAGTTTATTTTCAAGCCACTGTTTTCAAGAGAGATCTACTTCCACAATATCACTGATGAATGCAATACACCTATGATGAATGCATGCGATGCAATAACAAGCAGTTACTGCAGAGAAAAAATGAACAAGAGAACACTCGTGGCATTTGAACAGAGAACTACTAATTGAAATCTACAGCAAGGGTGTGTAAAGACTCTATGGAATTCTTTCTGAAAACAGTTAATGGTGTAATAACTCTCACTGTGTCATGGGATTTGTTGACTGTGAGAAAGAATAGAAAGCAGAGGCCTGTCATTTGATACCACAGCAGTATTTGAGGTTGTTACTGATTAGTGCCACAGGACTGTTCCTATTCTCACATTCAGAGAAAAAAAAAACACACACAGAGGAGCTATCAAAAGATATTGGGGTCCAAAAAAATTATGCAAAAACATAGAATGTTCTTAAGCAATATTTGGAAGCACGCTTTCTGTGATGTTTGCTAGATGAAAGTATTTAATTGGAAAAGTAGTAAGGACTGATGGAGTATCACATGCTCCTTGTTTATACTTAATTTCCCATGCACAAAATTTGATTAAGGGATGTTCTTGCTGAGAATTGTGTCAGTAAGTCATCTACTTTTCCAAAACAATAGGGTGGTCAATATTCTGGAAAGACAGGAGATTGAGTTCAATATCTTGCATTTGAAGTGAACTATGATGTGTGTTTTGTATAGAATGAGAACTTGATGGCTTTAAACACTAGATTAACTAGTCTGTATTTACATAGATTAAACAACGTCTCTTGACTGAAATAACCATTTCCAGCATAAAGATTTAATTGTCCTTTCTTAAATCTACTGTGAAGGAAAACTTGAGTGTTACACACTCATGACAAGTGATTTCATCTATTTGGAATTTAAGAGTTTGACTCATTTGGAGGTTGGTGCTTCTCCGCTGCTTAATAATGAAGTGTTATGCTATGAAATAGACTTTATAATTTTTTCCAATTGCGTTTTTTCCTCTGACTGTGTATCCATATAGACTAAGGAGAAAGAGGGCAGCTTCAAGTTATGCTTTAGTAAGTTTTTGGGTTTTTTTTAATGAAGTGGATTTTTCATATTCTGAAACAACTCACTGTCATGAATTTCAAGTTATTTAGTAGCTTGTAGATATTTGCATTTTTACTTATCAGTTTTACTAAGTTTTAAGTCAGCATTGACTGTGGATGAATGCACGTGTTCTATAGAGTAGCTCAAACCCACCTAGGAAGCAGTTTTCCTCCATTTGCTAGAGACCAGTGGAGTGTCAGCATTTAAGAGTTAAGAGTCTTGATTTTAAAATAGTTACAGAATTTAATACAATCAGTAAAGGCATTCCATATAAATGCATGACGTTATGTACGCTGCCTATACTATTCAGTAAAAACTGGCTACTGAGTATTAGCAGAAGTTTGCAGCAAGGAAAGATTTTGAAACTAGACAGCAGTGAGCAAAAAAATGAGGAACAGGAGAAGATGGAGCAACAGCCAGAGAAGTAGGCAAATAATTCAAAAGGAAAATATGCTTCAAAAGATGAGGACTGCAAAACTTAAAGAGAGAATGGAAAGAACATGTTAAAGAAGCAGTGTGGTCATTACTAAAATCCAGCTGGAGAATAGGGCTAAATGCCTCACTAAATGCAGTAAAACAGTTTGTTCCATATTACAAAAAAGGAGTGGTGAGGCCCTGCAAGCTGAGTGCCCCTTCTCTACTTTAATATACTTTAAAATTAAGACCCTTCTTGCATTGATCTGTATGCAAAAGCTGATTAATTGAACACATTACGGATAATAGGCTGTCTTCTCTGGCTGAAGAAAAGCAGAGTGTCTGTTCTGTACTGTAGGAGGAGCCAGGAATTTCTCATCTGCTTCTCCTTTTCACCTGTATCGTTTCCTCATCTATAGTTCTATTTTTTGTTTTTGTTGTTGTTATTTTTGTGTTTTTTCACCATCTTCTATGGATCACAGTGCTTTGTCAGGAATTGAGAACTGTTAGCTGTCTAACACCACATCCAGCTGCAATCTAAATTCAGTTTATTTGTTAGTTCTGGAATACTTCTTTCCTGTAAAATTTTGCTTGGTCCATTCATAGTTCAACTCCATTCTTTGGCTTAGATTTGCTATGTTTTTTCGGTGTCCCTCTCTGCTCCTCTTACAGAGTTGTTGAAAGTTATTCTTTCTGTCTGGACATTGTATAGAATTCATCAAAGATCAGTGCTGAGATCATTGTATGATAAGAGCACCTGAGAAAGGAACAAGTTGTTTTGATTTGCACATGGTGAATACACGACCAAAACTGGTCCTAGAACTGCCTGGAGTCTGGGCAAGTAATCTTCACAGTTTGGTGTTTTGAAATGGGAAGTAATTAGTCTGATTAAGAAGCAATAACAAAAACTGTTTTTTTTTTTTTTCTATGAATTCACAAGTGCAACACTGTTCTCCAAGGCTGCATTATGGTGGGTAATCTAATCCTCATAAGTTTAAGCACTTGCAAGATTGTGTTATATTAGAACACACAAAGTGTTAGACAGATCTGGAGGATGTTTAATAAAGTGCTAAGACTACCTTCTCTCACATTTTCTGCTGGAAAACTTGACAACGGTCTAGAAACAAGAAATGAGGTCAAAAAAGTTTGCTTTGTTAGAAAAAAGAGTCATGAGGAAGAATATGTGTACCTTTTTTGGAGTTCAACTGTAATTTGATTTCTTTCATTTGAAGTTGTCACAAAGTTGACAGAATGAGAAAGAAAGTATACTTAAGGAATTTGATAATTCTAATAGACGCATAACTGATTATTGTGCTGGCCAGAGCTTAGCAACATAGGAGGTACTTGAGATAGTTATTCTCATTCCTTTTAGATTAGTGTTACTATGACTAGCTTGGAGCAGCTCAGTTAAAACCTTGTTTTGTCTTTATCCATTTTAGAAGTGCTATAATCCTAGACAAATCTCAGAGTCCTCACTGAATCTCCAAGCAGAAAGCTTGATGACTGAGTTACTGTAAGAACAATAGTCAAGTCACCTAGGATTTTGATCTTTTAACACGTGTGCCTTTTTTTCTTTAATAATGGTGTTAAAGTAGTTCTTAGATGTATATTATGGTGAATACTTACTAATAGTGATAGGTTTTAAAGGATTCCATAGATTCTGTTACCAGGAAAAAGCAGAATACTTGAATTTTGTGCTGTTATTTGAAGAATATATTTTAGTACAGTTCATGCTCTGTTTTACGTAAGTAAACTTTAAAATGGGATTGTATTAATTTTATTTTTTTAATATGCAGTACTTTTCATCTTCATCATCTATTATGAGTTGGCACTCACATTTCAACTTCTGTACTCTCCAGTACCATTTCTAGATATAAATCTCTTGAAAATGAAAACAGATTAGACAATTCATTAATAACTTGGCATAGGTTTTTTTTTTTCTTTTTAAGAAACTTTATCTTACAGATATTTTAGGAAAAAAAAATATAACACCTGTTAAACAAAAGGTGAAGAGTGTGCAAGCCCAGTGTTCACTAGAACTCAATGTGTATAGTTGAACTGCTGCTGGATAGGCGTGGCCTAGACTTTTGCTGTCACTTTTGCAGTTCTGTTGTCAGTACAAGGGACTGATTTGTCATTAAATCACCATGCACCACAGAAAATCCAACAGTACAGTTAAAGTGGGAAGCAGAGAATAGGACAGCCTCCTTTCTGCAGTCTGAACTTAGGTTGGTTTAACAAGATCATCCAAGTTAGATATTTAAGCCTGGAAACAAGGTTTAGTGTGCTTTACTTCTGGCATATTGAAAGGCTGTGCAGATCTCTCAGAATGTAAGTGCTTTTATCTTGTGTAGATACTCGTGTATGTTGGGGTGTACATGAAATCTGATCTACAACAACTGTGAAAGCAATTGCTCTTTAGATAAGGATAGACTACTTAAATGTACATTAATTTTCTCTTTTTATATAGCCCCATGTAAGCTGATGATGTCTTTCCCAGCAATTACTGAGTGTACATCCAGATATTGGTATGGCTTTGTGTTTTAATTATGCATTCTAGTACTGGGGTAGAAAATATACTTACTTTATTTAACATTAGTACGTGGCTGGTAGGAACAGGAGGAAAGGCTGAAGCTCAGGTTTCTAATTTAAAAAGTCATGACAAATGGAAAAAATAGTTTAAAAATCAAGGAGTACAGTCAGAACTGTATACATTGCAGTTGGATTTATCAAGAATTTAAGCAAAGGAAAAGGTACAGGTAAAATCTACTAGGGATTTCTGGGGGAGGATCTGATAATTGAGCCTCTCAAGCTGAAGAAGAGTCAAAAATACTGTGCTTTTTAAACAGGCTAATTGTATTACTGCACGATATAAACAGTAGCATTTTAAGACAAGTAAAATATATAGCCTTCCTTCAAACTCTGCCTAGGTGGACTCATATTCCCTGTTAGAATAAAAAATAGTTTGGATGCAAACCTCTTGGATACTTGGATTCTTTCCTGCTTACAACCCATATCATTTGCGTTTCATAATATTTTACTGCTTTTCCCAAACATTCAACTTTAAAAGTGATCTAAAATACTTCACAAGTATCTTTGGGAACCACTAAATGTTGGATCATATACATACTTGAGACCAAGAGTTGAGCTTGTTAGGGTGACTTGATTCTAACGAAGCTAGAAACTTTATAAAAACTTTTAAAAACTTTAATACCCATGAATCGTGGAGTGATTTCATAGAATAAAATATGTCCAAATAGTTCTTTTCCTGTTTTCACCATGGATGAATTGTCATCCTTTCAAACTGAATATAGGAATAGGCAGTTGGTCATCCTGTACTAATTGCTCTTATTGCTCTAGTAAAACAAACAAAATAACCTAGTAAGTTATTTTTCTGTTGGACTGTGTTCTGCCCTTACTTTTGTAATGGTGGACACTCTTGCATTTGTAACAGGTTATAGCTCTGTCTAAGTAGGTTTCTTAAAATCATAATGCACTGTCTTTTGTATACAACCATAGCTGCTTCTGTTTAGAAGACCTCATATGAGTGAAAAGTAAGAATATTACAATTTTTTCTTAGATTTCCACCCACCATGGTCCAAGAATCTAATTTGCAACAGATATAAATGGATCAAAAAGCCATTGCAAATGTGGTATGTCTCAGAAATAGGGCTAAAAACCTCAAGAATGCTGGACATGTGCTAGATCCTGTTCTGCCAATAGGCAATATGTGTTTTTACTATTAGTGCAACAAATTGAATAATGTATTTTAAGCTAATACAAATCATAACAAAATACACTGAAAAGGCCTGCACGATTCAGATGCTGTCAGGTTGTTATGGAATTCTTGGGTATCAAATTTATGGATGAAAATTCAGGTTATGGAATGCAGTTGTATGATATTAATAAACACATAGCTGCATAATCCCTGCATAATTTGTGAGAACAGACTTTACTGGAGTGTACTGCTATCATTGTGCTGAGAGGCTGGCTTCTCGTAGACAAAGTCTTCACAAACCACTGTACATTACCCACCTTGAAATTAGTTTATTTATCTGAGAAATAAAAGGTCTGTGTTTCTGGAAGGAAGGAAGGTATATATTCATTCTCACAAAGTGTAACAAACCTAGTGTTTATAGCAAAACAGTTACATGACCATCTGAGGATCACAAAATCTCAAGGAAATTCTTTTGAGAAATCTGTATATACTGCTGTTCCAAAAATAAATAAATAATAAAAAGATATTACCTCTTTTTCTAAATATAAAATGCCTGAGGAAGCAAAGGCATTCCTCAAATTTACTCATGTAGTAAAGTCTTTAGATCGTGACTCGTGATAATATGGATCTACCAGATAATGTCAGATTTTATTTAAGATAATGTTTGCACAAATGCTTAGTTTATAAAGAAGTTCCTCAGTTTATTTCAGTGAAGTTAACATGCATTTCCTTTATTTCCTTTGTGAGAAGTGCAAATCTGAAGGGTAGATATTTCATTACTGAAGGACAAATGTGCACTCAGTCAGAAAGAGCAATGTTATTACTTTCAAATACTGTTGTGGAATAGCGCTTTTTTTTTAATAGAGTATAGAAAGAAGGTGATTTCCTTATATGTGTTCTGCAGGCAAGCACTACGTTGCAAAGTGTTTGCTATGCTGGTTTCATCTTTTATTTTATTGTAAACCATTTAACAATAGACTTTCAGTTTTACAATTTTGTTTTGCTTAATAAGGACAAACTTAATCTTTCAGATTATTTACTAATGTTATTTTTTTCCATATGTTCACTGTTTCTGTTGATGGAATTCATCACTTTCATCATGCACTTGAGGTCTGTATTTCCAGAAGTGACACTACCTGTCTGAATGTTGAAAAAAAAATGAGAGCATTACAACCTTTACTTTCTCTGAGATACAATCAATACACAGTATGCTAAGAATCCCATAGAACTTCATTTTATGGGTGCTTTGAAAAATGATACACTTGTTTGTAGCACTTCACTCTAAAGGCTGTCGTTACTACAATCTGCCCCATGGCGTTCTGTTAGCAGGCTTTAGTCTGTATGTAGGATTTATGCTTTGTCAGATGGAAACATTGCTTCACTGGAAAAGATAGTTAATTGCATTTTCACAGCATGCAGTCTACTAGTAGGCTTGAGTTTGGAGTAGGCTGAGTCTTTAGATGCTGCACGTATAATCTGTCTGCCCTACCTTCTAATTCCAATTTTCTTCTGCTGCTTTCTTGCATACTCATATTTGCAGTATTCTTGTTCCCTAATGGCTTATGTTCCCTGAGATTTTGCATGTCAGAATTAGCCAATTTTTTTCCAGAATTCATGTAACCAGCTCTAGGGTTGGCCTGCTGGAGTTCAACTGTGGCTTTCACTGTTGAAGTATGTCATCTGACTCGTGCTTTTAGTTTTACAACTGGGGAAATAGAGGAGGGACAGCAGAATAGGGCACAGAAGAGTCTACCGGTCTGTTGCATAATACATGAGTAGCTGTTCACAAAGCCATTTTCTTCCATACAACTACAAATCAGCCTGTTAGGAAAACAAGGTCTGCCTCAAGAAACCTAGAGGACATTTTGAACGTGCATCTTTTAAGTATGGAGTGAACTTCAATGTTGTGTTGTTCTCTTTTGTAGTATAAAGTATATTCTTCCACATAGACACAGTTGCATTTCATTTTATCAGAGGAACTAATGAAATAAATAACTGTTTCCTCGAGAAAGGAGAAAGTATGATCACTTGATTTCATCTGGCTTCATGCTCTCAAGCATTTTCTGTTCATAAAATAAGATAGCATGCTTTGAAATGTTAAACTACACAAGTTCCACAGGTGGGAGAAGCTTAAGATCCTCTGTGTGGAAGGGTGACATCTGTGCTGAGCAGTCCTTGAGCCATTCTTACAGATACACTTAAACCATGGATGATACTAATAAGAAGGAATAATCATAGCCCAGAATCTTTGTGTGCAGATGGAACTGAAAATCTATTTTTAATTTCTGTATAAAAAAAAAAATCAAAGAAAAACTAAGATCAGAAAGAATTAGGAAAAAATGCCAGAAAAGGTGCCATTTTGGTCTATTACCAGTGCATATCTACTCTTTCAGAGGTGAAGCAGGTAATCTTATTTATGTAGTTGTGGTATATGTATATGTAAAAATTAATGTTGGATATCGCTTTTATTTTAATGTATCCTAGGAAGAAACCTCTTGTTTGATGGAAGCAGCTAGCATCTGTTAAAAGGTGCATCTAAATATCTGCTCCATATTCGATCCATGTAAATCAACAGAATGCAGCAGAGCTTAGGTGGGCCCCATAAATAGCTCAAGGGCTGAAAGAGTAAATATGTATTATTAACCTTCACTGGTGAACTGTGTGATAAAATGGCATCCTCGGGAGAGAAGTCACTGATTACACTGTGTACTTTTCTTTCTCTTCTCAACCACCCATGCTAAATTTACCGGTGCTTGGTAAAATTTGAGGAAAGCATTTTGATTAGAATTTTTTATTTGTTTTTCTTTTAAGATCAATTCATCAACTCATAGAATGTCACATTTAAAATATATATATTATTTGTGTGTGGGGTGGTGTGTCTGTCAGTCCCATTTTTTAACATGCAGAATTTTCAACAAGTTCAAATTTTTCCACTGTGACAGGAGTTTAATTTCATCTGTTCCTCCTTGCCCTGACTGTATGGAATCTAAGTCTCTTTAAGTCTGTTGCTAGTTTGTTTGTTTCCTATCCTAAGTAGAATCTCGAGAATTATTGCTCCTTAATGATGTATTTTTAAAAGCAAGAAGTTAAAACTCATACCAGAAACTGGTGAATTTCTGGACCTGCACTCTTTGTAGAAAGTAGATTTAAGACTGACTGACCTTCACAACATTGCAAAAGCAGGAAAAAAGAATACTACAGCAAATTAATGTAAAAATGAAAGCAGAGGGAATTTTTATTGGTCTAAATTACGAAGATGCAAACAGAATATCCTTACATAACTTGTTTTGTTACTGTATTCAACTTAGTTTATGCTTCCTTACATTTTTAATACACATCCAAGTGTTTGGCTGACGGCAATAGTTTGCATCTAAAGACTAGTGAGATCTGAGTTGGGGAAATTCGGTGTAGGAATAGTTTTGAGATACTGTAGCTCAGATCTGTGAGTACATGGGATTGTTGGAAAATTTCTGCTGAAGTTGAACTACCAAAACCATCATGTGTCTGACTTAAGATGACAGGAAAGGAAGCTGGTAACGTGGATTAAAATAATCTACCATACTTGTTCATAATCTGTAAGATGATGTAGCAAATATTTATAGGCAGTCTGTCTTCCTGAAGTTTATTAAACGCCGTGCATAATGATAAGAAAACTTCATCATATCTCTGAATGCATGCGTGGATATCAATTTTGGTGTGTGTATTTAAGCATACATGCAAGTAAAACATGCACGTGCTCATCCTTGCACATTCATGTTGAACTTAATAAATGACAAATTCTGTGTATTATCATAGAATTTATGGATTTTTTTGTGTATACAGCTAAATAGCTTGGAAGACCTGTGGGAGTCTAAGGTCAACAACAAATATTCTTAAGATCATTACCATAGCTCATGTTCTTTGTGGAACCCTGAAAATTTGGTAAGATTATGTAGGCAGAATTTCTCATAAAAGCTTTTATAGATGCAGTAATTATCTTTTTCTCATCAGAGAGAAATGCCAGAAAGAATTTAAAGCAAACAATACCTCCCTGGAGAGGCAGACAAAAAAGTGAGCAAGATCAACAGACTATGAAATTTGCAGGGTGCAGTGAGGAAAGCGTATGTAATACTGAACCATACCGTGATTAATTGCAGCTAAATAGTACAGTAGAGAGAAAATACCTGTTCACTTCATGGTTACAGATCTGATTGGGATTTAACATAGAGATATGCCCGGTGTAATATGTAACTGAGATCAGCCAAATATTAATTGTCTAAAGAAAAGGAATTATCCATATGTCCTTTGTGTCTGTCAATTGGAAAGGGGAAGAAAACCAGAGATTCCGACTTTGTTTGAAATGCTGACTGTGAGAGATGACTCATTTGATTACAACAATTACCCAACCCTCTACAGTAATTACTCCAGTACCTCTCTTGCACTGGATTTCTTCTTTTCCTAAGTAGCATATGCATCTCTCCATTTAAAAAATAATACATGCTTATAAATTATTCCTGAGAGATTTTACTCATAATTTAATTTATTTAGTATAGATTAATGTAGTTGTTTAAATAGTATTGTTGTATGATATCTCATTGAAATGTTGTCTGCAAACTCTAAATGAATCTTGTAAGTTTGTGACTCCATTACTTATACTTTGAAATTGCATTAATGATTACAATAAAGAAGTGCTACTGGATATTTCACATACTTAGAGAAACATAAATTATGTTTCAGAGCTGACCAGGAACGGTAGCTGACTGATTCTGTTTTTTTTAAACTGAAGCATTAAATAAGAATGTAACTGTTATAGATTCAGTAATCTCATCTATTGAAAAGAAGGAGTTGTGTTATGGTACTCACCTGCAAAACCATTGTTGAAATTCTTGCTGCAACTAATATTCAGCTTACATAGTGGAACAGCTCTAACAAGACAAACTTGGAGAAGCCTCTTTCAAACTAATTCATAATCTAGCTGTGTGGTGGCATTTATTAATATTGTGGCAGATCCAAATTCATGTCTCTTTTCTGCCAAGAAATTATATGGCTGTGGAATTGCTGCATGCTACCTCTCAGTGGTTAGCTTTTTTTAACTCCTAGTCTCAAAAGCCAAGTTTTAAGGATTACATTAAAATATGTGCAGATTGAATGATGTATTTTGCACAGTGATAACAAGAGGAGAAAAATAAAAGTAAAAGTTCGTCGTGAGAAAGCACCAGAAAGGTTTAAGTTGAAAGACAGAGGATAGCTTCTTCCTGTGTTCTCATATATATTGTTTGCATATCCCTTCTTCTGATGAGGAGCAGTCCCACTTGCTGTAAGGTACTCCTTTCAGAGCTCTGCTGTGGGGTAAGAGCTCTGTTTATATTGGTAAATATATCATTTTTAATGTGTATCTTAGTCACTCCTCAGTCAGTACTTAGGAATTGTCAGGAACGAAGGGCTTAGAATGCCTTGTTCTGATGTTAAACATCTCTTTCATGGAGTACATCTAAGGATATAGGATAGGATTTTATGATGCAAACAGGTGTTCAATTAGCCACGGTAATGTTAGGGCCTCACCAAATGTTGTCCTGTAGTATCAGGGACCTGTTTACTGCTAACTTCTTTATTATGCGGAACATTTCACATATGAGGGGCCACTAGCCACTCCTGCTTTCAGACAGATGGTAGTCCTTGTCAATATTCAAGACACCAATAAAGCAGTAGTTAGAAGGATCTGCAACAGTTGAATGCTGAAGTAACTTTTGCATCTCAACCGTTTCATTTAACATAAACTTTACTGAGCATTTGGAAAACTACCTGTGCTGGTTTTTTTTTGTGATTCAGTTGCATAGGAACATAGAAAGAAATGAAATGAAGTCAATCGAGCCAACAGGGAAATAAGTACTGTGGCAGTGTGGTTTCACAGCGCTTTGACTGACTCATAGTCAGCCAAAACCCTCACTTACATTGTTAAATCTTACCCTAGGCTACAGTGATCCCTGTCTTCTACATTTTTGAGCTGATTTTGGATCCTCACATTAAAGGACAGTCCTTCTCACAGTTCAAGCAAGATGGGTGTAACAGCTGGGAAGTGATGCCCCTGCCCAGCTGTTCTGCTAGCTGGCAGTGGTCAGCTGCAGCCTACTTCCCAAAGTGTAAGTGAGAATCTCCTCAGTTCAGCGATGGTTCCAGTGGAGGAATGCTGGTCTCTGAGCTGAGAGTGGTGGACAAAGTGACAGTGGCTTGAAGAGCTCAATAGGCAAAGTCTGGGACAAAGACTTTACGGTGTGTACATTGCCTTTAAAATGTAATGGCAGAGCTAGTTTAGGTATATTACCCTAAAAGGGTGCATCATCTGTGGCCAGTAATCAGAGGGTGTCAGTTTCCTAAATGTGAAGTGATTCCATGAGTTTAAGAAACAAAACAAACTAACAACAACAACGAAAAAAAAACCTGGCTTAAAATACAGGGGAGGCTTTTCCACTACTGGAAGAGGGGTTTGTGTTTTACTTTTTTTTTTTTACTTTTTATTTTATTTAATCAGGGCACTCAATTTTTTTTAATTACATTTTTGTGATGGAGACATTAGTTCTTCGAAGTTTGCTATAGAGAAAAAATATTTACAGTGAGGTTTTGCTACTGCTTCTGAATTACAGGTAACACTGGAAATTATCAGAGCATGAAACAAAATCACATGAGCATGCTTACCCTTCACTCTTTTTTCTGTTACCTTATTCCTTATATTAATGTTTACTAGGCATATGTTATTTTAGTTTAAGTATTAATCATTAATGATACTATGAATGGTACTTTCATTCTGTTGGATTATCTGATTCAGAAAACCAGAACTGATTTTGAGTGTTGGAATGCAGACTATGAGCCGTTGTGGAGGTTTTTTTTCCTTAACCAGTTGTATTTTCTTCTACCACAGATTATATATATATATACATATACACCCCTGGTATAGGCTTTGAGCAGTTTATTTCAATCTAGTCATATACTGTCACAAAGTCTAAGTTCATAAAAAGCAGAAGTTTCTTTTTCTGAACAAATATTAATTATCATTCTTCCTTTCCTAGTTCCCTAGGAAGTTCACCACTGAAATCTCCCCCTACACTTCTCTCCCACTCCATCCTGTGTTACCACGGTACAGACTGGAATAGAACTGATCAGTTGACCCCACTATAGCATTGTCATTTACTCAACATAGAAACTGCCATAACAGATCACACCAGAGATAAGTAACAGCTGACTGGAAATAATACACCCACTTAGATGAAGATGAATTGCTATTAGAAGAGTTCTCTTCCTCTTCAGCTTTTAGCTTTTCTAGCATTGTAAATTACACTGTAATTCATTCGAAAGTGGTTGTGTAGGAAAAATGGCCAGTATCACACATGGTCTGTGATGATCCTTCATCTCTCTTTGTCTGGGACAGGCTAACCTCAGTACAAACCTCTTAGCTCACTGCATGTTTTTTACTTTCTTTTGGTCTTGTTATTCTGAATTTTCCTGAGGCTACTTGTTAAGGACTCAAAGATGTAAAAGAATTTTACTTTGGAAACAATTTAGAGAAAGAATTAGAGCAAATGAGGCGGTTTTGGGGAAAGGAGAAATATTGTAGAGGAAAACACGAAAGGAACTTAGCTGTAGAGAAAGTAGGTGCATGGAATATGGAATATCCAACTTAATTCAGTGGAAGCCAAGGGAGAAGATAATTTTGGTACGAATCTATCTGAACAGAGCATTAGGATAATACCAGTAAAGCAGAGTGTCTGCATTACCTTTGTAAACTTGATAAACTGTTCGTTTATAATCAACACTGTGAGCAGTTTCTTTTCTGCTTTAGCCTCATACACCTGTGTTGGATTGGAAAGTCTTGATGTGACCTGATGCAGTTCTCATAGACAACTTGTGTGAGGAGAATTAATTGCTGTTGCAGACTTTCACCAATTTCTAATTAGATAGTTAACCTAAATATCTTCTGTTAACTTTTGGAGTAGGCATTTCTTTGTAGGACACTAGCACTTAAAATCTTTAGGACACTTTGAGAGCAAATCTGAAGGCTTGATTTAGTTGCTACTTTTTTTGTGTGTTTATCTTCTGTCATCTGTGAGTGAATTCCCAGTGAATGGATAGAAGCTATAGTCAAAGCAAGATATGTAAGATCTACCTTTTTGTTATAAACTGCATAGCGTATTTGGGACAAAAATTAAAAGCAAGCTGAGTCGGACGCTCTAAAAACAATACTTTGTGTGCTTTGAAATGCTGTTGGTATATGCCCTAGCCAAATCAGAGTATGATTTCAAGTATTCATTACTGATGTATTTTTAATAGTTATTTAATTAACTTAGTTCTTTTTTCTTAATATTACTTATTTTTCATTCTCTTCAGAAGAGAATTATTTGAATGCATGCAAATGTTTTCCTTTCCAGATCTAAACAAGCCACTGCTTTCTGACATTCCTAACTCTGGTAGGAGTCTTTAATAGTAAAATAAAAATTACTGTGGTTACAATTGAATGCATTGAGTTGTAACGTTTGCATTCAGTTCTGTAAATTAAATTACAAGAATTTCAGATTTGGTGATTCACACATAAGTGTTAGTTGTGTTAATAGGAATCTCAAGTCCCTAGGAAATGTAGCATGTGACTATCTTTGTGCTTTGAGTTTGGGCTTTTTTTGTTCCTCTGAGGAGGTACTGTATAGAATAACATTTTTATCTGTCACAATTAGTGGAAGAGGAAGTATGAACTAGATTGGAGCTCAGTAGATTAAGCTTCAGACACACCTCTAGGACTTCAGAAAAGATGTTAAATTTTGCTGCGCTTAAATTGCCTGAAGCTGTTTCTTTGATGTGAGGAGAGCTTGTACAAGTGTGTAGCCAGTGCCTCAGGCCCTAAAAGGCTCCTTGCTGTTCATGATGTACATGGATCTTACATGTTAATTTGTCCAGCATCTATTCACTTGACCACTCAGGCTTGATAGAGCAGGGCTATTTAAATCACAGGCATCAATATTAGTGGCCTTGTAATGACCAAACTGCTTTCTAGGGCCACAGGCACAGCTGTCTACCTCAAGATCCAGCTCTGAAAAGATGGGCAATACTTTTTCAGTGGTGAGAGATTTTTTTTTTCATGAGAAGAAATTCTTTATAAACTGGATGATAGGAAGGAGGGTATTAAGAAAGATTTCATGGTGCATCAAATAAGGCCTTTGTGTAGCATTTGATGACCCACAAAGACTGTATGTGTCTTCAATAGTTGTGAGACTTCACAAAAGCTTAAATAATTTGCCTTTGCTTTCTTTTAAAAATAATTAGGTAATTGTTATTATTAGAGTCATGCCGTGGTTGTTCACTTTATGCTCTGTTTATGAAGCAGTTTACTCTTAGTTTTGACTGTATAACAAGAAGAGGAAAGTAAGGGGAAATCAGTTTGTCTAGAGGTTGCCGTTTTGGATGACAAAGTTCAATCTAATTAACTTAATCACACAGCTTTATCCGTAAGGTTTTGTGCATGTAAATACAACACTCATGTGTGAACAACGTATTAGTAATTGTTAACCCGAAGATTACTTTTTCTGATTATAACTAGTTTGATTAAAAACTCAAGTCACTTATAACTTGCAGGGAAGAAGAAAGAATTTTCAGCTTAATGTGTGTGACTGTACCTCTATTAATGAGATGCAGCTGGTTAAGGAGCAGAAAACTCTGTCCAGTAGTGATAGTTCTTTCATTTCACAACAGTCTCTCAGGTAAAAAAGGAGGAAAAAAAAAAAAAAAGTGCGTGAATCTCTTTGAATCTCTCTTGTAACCAACAACATGTCAAAGAGAATTATTCAGTAGTGGAAAACACTAAATGGGATAATTAAACACATCCATGAAGTCACAGATGTTTCAGTGGACTCATTGTTTGTACTTCAGTAGCTGATACTTAAACTTGCATGAATGAGGGAGAGTCAAGTCCAAGGAGCCCACCTGAGGTTCGGACTTGTTTACCAACTAAATAAATATTATGTATGGAAGCATTGTAGCCATCTTCACCAAGGTGGCCTTCCTTCACTAACTCTGATTTTAAACAATCTTTCTTATCTCGATAAGCACTTGAGACTTTCACTTTCTGACCAGTTAACTCAGCATTATTTTTTGGTACTGACTTTGTCTGGAATATAGGAAATCTCCAAATGCACTTGCTTAGTGCCTTTACGCAGCCCCAAGTGTGATCAGTCATGAATGCATTTGATTGTGGGTGTCATAAAAGCATAAGTAATGCTAATGTATTCAGGTAAAATACAGAGCTCTTGTAGTAGAATGATGCATATGGCATTTTTATTTACTACTTCAGGGGATAAGAGAACTTAATTTGAGAATGTAGAGTGCCCCATCAGCAAATGAGTATAGCAAGAAATGGTAGAACATCACCTGAATAAAACAGCAATAAAGCAGCAACAACAAACTATGCTTAAGTTTTTCTACCTATCACAAACCTTTAAATGTAAGTCTCTAGTACTTTCCGCTGCACCTGAAATTTGAGGAGGAATAGTATTTAAGTTAAGTTGGGAAGAAGAATACAGAATTTGTGCAACATTGCTTTTGCATATTGAAGTAATTCAAGTAGAGAAATCCAAAAGTTTAAAAACAAAATGTTTTCTTTTGTTCATATACATTATAACCATGCAGACAGTTATGCATCAGGTTATTTGTTCAAACTGTAAGCATTATCGTGTGATTTCTCTGCCTGGAATTTGTTCTTAAACTCATAACTAGTCTAATCAGAGACAGCAGGAAAAAGGATGGAAATAAGATAGTTTAGATATTATTATTAAGCAAGAATATTTAACTCTTGCAGTAGGTGGGGCAGTGTAGCAGATTTTCCTGATGCCTGTGGCTGCTTGGAAACCTTTTGCAAGAGAAAATCCATCAATATGCATCAAAGAAAGGCTATGATTATTAACATCATATTAACTAATATGTCACAGATTACCAGAAGTTTTTCGTCCTCTTCGTGTTTGATAGGTTAGTTTTTATTTGCTTGTTTCTTTTCAAACTAATTAAATGTCTTTGGTTTACACTTTTCAGTTCAATTCAGTTCAATTCTCTGGCCTAGCTAATTCAGTGAGAAGCTAATCACTCCTCATAGGATTATGTTCTGCAGATCAATGGCCTGAAAATGACATATAAATTAAATTCTTTCCCATTGACAGGATGCTCCTGTAGAAGGCTACCTATCCTCTACAGTTTTTTTTTCTCGAGAAATAGATGGTTGCCAAGACTTCTCATACTCTGTCACACTGCTGCAAAACAGTTGATCAGTTTTCAGTGGAGTATTAATATTCAGCTGACAGGATCAAGGTTACTAGCCCAGCATCTTCTCTCTAAGAGGGTGAACCTTGATAGATAGCATTCCAGAAGTGAAAAGAATTTTTTTCTTCTGATCTATGTAGATGCTATGTCATAAGAACACTTAGCATGTCAAGATTATCAATTCTTAAAGCTCTAGAAATGCTGTGAAATTGCCCAACCTTATAGTATAATATAATTTGAATTATGAACAGCCTTGGGAATTTATTTCAGTTAAGTCAGCATTTTTAATGTGAACTTTAATTTGGAACCAAATTTGTACATTAAATCTTGGGCTCCCCATCTCTAATGTGACAATCATTTGCGAAGGAACTTTTCTGTTAGCTTCAGTAAATTCTTATAATTTGTCTTTGTCATGGGCTACAGATGAAAAATTCTGTTTTGTTTAGAGTGTATCACAGAATTCCTGGGGCTGGAAGGGATCTGAAGGGTTCAGCAAGTCCAACCCCCCTGCTAGAGCAGGTACCTTACAGTAGGTCATGCAGGTACCTGTCCAGACAGGTCTTGAATACCTCCATAGAAGGAGATTCCACAACCTCTCTGGGCATCCAGTGCCAGTGCTTCATCACCCTCACTGTAAAGAAGTTCTTCCCCATATTAGTATGCAATTTCCTGTGTTCCAGGTTTAAGCCATTATTCCTTGTCCTATCACTACTCACCACCAAGAATAGCCTGACCTGGTACGTATGTGTGTGATCTTTTCTTTTCAGTAGAAAGCTTAGAGGGGAGAATTTTTATTTGGTAGAAAAAGCACTGAAATTTTTAAATTGTGTTTAAACTAGAACTAATGCTATGTCCTGCTCAGATTCAGATCTTTGGGAATCTGTTAGACAGGCTTACTACAGTGTCCACTTGTTTTATGTATACCAGACTGTTGTTTTGTAGATTATTTTCCTGAAACCATTAGCAGGTTGACAGATGCCCACTTCACATGCTAGAAGAGAAAATTACATTTCATTAAGGAGATACAAGGCAATAAAAAGTTCTGAAGCCTAAATTCAAATAAATAAAAGATACTTATTTGCCTAAAATAAATAACTTTTATTATAACATCATGCTTACATTACTGTGTGAATTTCTACATATAAAATGGTAGCATAGTAAAGCTAACAACTGACTCATTCTTTTCTGAATTCCAGTAATTCTCTTCTTTCCTCCATGCAATTTTCATCCCTCAAGAAGCCTACAGGGTGATACAGATATCTTTGTAGCATCTATAGCTTTTCAAAAGTTATTGTAAAAATTGCCTGCATGTGCAAAAAGTTAGGAGACAGTTTGAAAAAGAGGCCTCTGCCCTTAGGTAAGCACCTTTTCCAAACTGTTGGCTAGACGATCAGAAGTAAAAGTTTGGAAGTTTCATAAAATGCGAAAGGTTATTTTTTTATTTCTCCAACGGAAGGCCCTTCTACTCAGTAATCTATCTCTGTCCCTTTGACTGCATTCTGAAATGTGCAGGGGTGGAGGAGTGAGCCTGGATTTTCGTTGACTTGCATTTAGCAGGTATGGCTTTGTTGCTTCAGTGCCCTTTGTAATTTCCATGTGTAAAAGCCAGATAGCAAAATTCATAAAGAGCTGGCAAAAGAAGTGTCAGAACTTTGAGCATACAACTTCTGAGGACTCCTTAAGAATCTGAGAGTTAAAGAATGGTGCATGTCCAGTTGACTGATTTGTTGCTTAGTTGCACAGATGCAGAACTGCAATCACAACTGTGTAGACCATAGAATAAAGTAGTAAATAAAAACTTCAATTTCTCAGGTTGGGGGGAATAAATAGACCTTGTAAAAAACTGAGAAAAGAATGTAACGAAGTAAGTGATATGTAGCATTCACATCTCTGAGTATGTGGATTTACTCTGAGCGTAAAGTGTAAAATTCTGCTTTTGTGCACCTCTAGTTACCAGAATGTTTTCCTGTGATAAATTCAGAGCTCTAACAGCCTGCTATGGATTTAATGTTACATTACTTACTTGAGGTATTGAAACTGTGCAGTAGTTTAAAAAAAGTCAAAAAGTTGTCATGAGGAAATAAAGCAAGTGAAGATTGTACTGATCGTACTTGCTGACAAAATTAATCTAGGAGGGCTTCTAACAGTTGTACAAAAAAGCTATTGGAAGTAAAGCAGGTAAGAAAGAGGCAGATGTTAACAGTGTTAAATGTAATCAAGATGAATACTAAGAGGTTCTCAGTGTAAAAGCCAACAGCAGAAAAGCAAAATGTGAGAATGCTGACTGAAAAAGAATGCTAGAGAAGCAGGATCTTGACAGTGCTGAATTGTACATAAGCATGCAAGTATTGTGCTGCTAGAAAAACGCAAATTTGAAGATGTGACAAAAAGCAGACTTTCCATTTTCTTTGGTGTGAGATGGGATAATTTACTCTGGCAACATTATCTGACTGAAGAGATATTACAGGTATTTAGTGTAGGGGTATTACAATGTATAGTGCAATAGTATATTATAAAATAATAAAATACATATAATGTATATTGCAATATATATGTACAGTAATATTACAAATAGCACTATTGTACTAATTGTCATAGTAGATCAGTATCACACAATTCTGAACAGTTCTATTAGATAACTATAGTAGCTCTCATTCTTCCTGTCTTCAGAACTGACTTCTGAAAAGGATTGCATTTGTAATCACCACTCATAATTTTTAGCTGAAGTACTATCCTTAGAATACTTCCCTGTGCTTGATATTTTATATATTGTCCTTTAAAGCTTTTGTTTTGGTGTCTGTTATGCTTGCATTCACAGTAATTGTCTGCAAACTAACAATGGAACTGTGGTGGTTGTTCTCCTTATAGCCTGTTTATCATTGCATCTCTTTGCTGAGTTTTAAGCCTTCTCTTTTTTTTTTTAAGAGCATCCAAGAAAAAGTATTCTGTTGATCAACTGCTTTTCTATTCTGCTTTTCTATTCCACATTCTGGATTCCACATTCAAACTATTCTTTTTTTTTTCTTTTCCTTTCCTGTCTAATACTTCATATACATCCATAATTTTAGCTTCATTGTGAGTACTTACTACCTTGGTGCATCAAAGTTCACATAGGAAAAACAAGCTCTGCTTGAAATAGTGGTGGTTTGTTCTTCCTTAAAGTTCGTGTGAATGAGAGCATGCCTTCTTGTGCATTGTCTTCTGGACTGAACTAATTCATCGAACGCTCCCTTTTACAACTTTAATACAGGTGACATAGGACTTCTGTGATAAACTGATGTTGTTATTGTTTGTAAGAAACAAACTTACTATCGATACCTTTCCAATTATTTTAAAAATGACAGCTATATGAATTACTGTATGCAATTGTAGATTCATATTGTCTGGACAGTATGAAGTAAGATTTTCTTACTTACCTGAAAAAGAATTTGTACTGTCTCAGTTGTTGTTAAGTTATGAAAAATACATAGGTTTGCTTTTTTTGTTTCGAACTCAGACTTATGTAAGCCCCTGGGATAGCAGCTAGCACTGTATATAATACAACTTCTGAGAAGGAAAAAAAGAAGACAAATCAGAAGCAACTGTCCCTAGTGATAACAGATGTCAGTGATGGAAAACTTCCTCAGTATGCTCAGCTCAGAGGCAAGAGGATCAAGGAGTCTTCCAGTGGCAACAGAGCTGATGACTGAAGAACTTATGCCACATCACAGCTCAGTTCAAATATATTTTCCAGGAAATGTTTAACTAGATTTCTGGCTATATTGTGTTTAAGTCTTAAAGCGTTAATGAGTAGGGCAGTGGAAAATGGACAAGAGAGACATTTGATGGGCTCAGCAAAGGGATGGATCAAGGTTTATATTCATGCAGCAATTGAGTTTCTCTTCCTTCCCCCCTTCCCTCCCCTCCCCCCTTCCTCATTTTTTTTTCCTATAACAAACCTCTAAGGAACTTATCTTGTTGGGCTTTGCAAATCATGTAGGTGAAGTGTTTTATGAGAACAGTTCATTTTGTTATATAGTCATGCTTCCACTGTGGAAACATAGCTGTAGAGAGGCTGTGATAGACAAGGAGACTTTTTTGTTACAACCATGATCATGTGAGTTTGGAGTAGAGCTGTCTTTTACAATAGAATTCAAGTAAGCTGCAATGTGGGATCGCCAAGAAATAACAAAAGCTCTGGAAAGATATGATGCAAAAGCAAAAAAACAAAACAAACAACAAAAAAAATCCTATTACCTTTACCATACAGAAATTGCTTCATTTAATTTGTATTAACAGAAATGTTTTGACCTTTTCATTTAATAATTCAACAGAGGTAACACAAGACAGAATGATTAAAATACTGGAGCATGAAATATGCTGCCACATGGTGATGGACTTCCCATTGACTTCAGTGGAATTTAAATCCACCCTTCTTTAGAAAACTATGAATAGATGTTTAAGTAACGCTAACAGAATACTAAAAAGAACCTTTTTTATTCTTTGTTTTGTCACTGATGTGGTCTGTGAAAGGACAACCCTGACTGTACGTAGACTGGGAGATGAGACATTGGAGAGCAGCCCCAGGTGAAAGGGATTTGGGGGTCTTGGTTGACTGCACATTGAACATGAGACAGCAGTGTACCCAGGTAGCCAGAAAGACCAGCTGTATCCCGGAACACATTAAGCACAGCACTGCTAGTCAACTGAGGGAAGTGATTTTCCCAATCTACACTGCACTGGTGCGACCTCACCTTGAGTACTGTGTGCAGTTTTGGGCATGACTATGTAAAAAAACAAACAAACATAAAACTACTACTAAGAGTGCTCAAAGGAGGGCTACAAAGATGGTCAGGGGTCTGAAGAGGAAGATGTATGAAAAGCAGCTGAAGTCCCTTGATTTGCTCATCCTAGAGAAGAGGAGACTGGGCCTCATTGCAGCCCATGTGAGAGGCAGTGGAGGGACAGGCAATGATAGAAAATGAGGGAATAACATGAAGCTGTAACAGGATGTGGGAGGGGAGGGTGAGGTTGGATATGAGGAGTAAGTTCTTCACTGAGGGGTGCTGTTCAGGTACAACCTCAGGTACACAGCCTCCCCAGGGAAGTGTTCCCAGCGCCTGGTCATAGCACCAGGCTACTGGAGTTAACGAAGTGTCTGGACAATGTTCTCAGATGCATTGTCTGTTTTTTGAATGTTCCTATGTTGAATTTGGAGTTGGACTCAGTGATGCTTGTATCAGGAGTCCTGGTAGATGAAAAACTTAACATGAACTGGCAGTGTGCACTTGTAGCCCAGAAGGCCATCAGTTTCTTGAGCGGCATCAAAAGATTAGTGGGCAGCAGGGCAAACAAGGTGATTGTCCCTCTCTGCTCTGTACTTGTGAGGCCTCATCTGGAGTAGTGAGGCCAGTTCTGGGGCCCCAACAAAGGCAAGATTTGGAGTTTTTGGAGAGGGTCCAGAGGAGAGCCACAGGGATGATCAGAAGGCTGGAGTACCTTTCCCCTGAAGACAGGCTAAGGGAGCTGGGCTTGTTCAGTCTGTAGAAAAGGAGGCTCTGGGGAGACCATGTTAAGGCCTTCCAGTGTTCAAAGGGAGATTATAAACAGGGAAGAAAGCAACTTTTTACACAAGTACAGTGATACGACAAGGGAGTTTTGAACTAAAGAGGAGGAGATTTATAATAGATGTCGGGAAAGTTTTTCACTGAGAATGTGGGGAGGTCCTGGAACAGGTTGCCTGGAGAGACTGTGGATGGCTTGGCCCTGGAGGTATTTTAGTTCATATTGGATGAGAGCCCTGAGCAACCTAATCTGTTGCTAATCAGTGGTCTTCGGGTCAAAACCAAGCACACAACAGGAGAGTTGGAACTAGGTGATTGTTGAGGTCCCTTCTAACCCAGACTATTCTGTGATCATTATGTGTCCCTTCGAACTTGGGACATCCTGTGATTCTATGATTTTAAAATTGTAGTAAGTAATTTGAAATTACAGGTGGAATACAACTTTGCATGTTACCATTATGCTAGTGTGGTCCAGTTCTTGGCAACAAATACTTAGCTGAAGCAGAAAGTATCCTAAGAAACTGAATTATCTGCTAGGCCTGTGATTACTTTGATTATTGCAACTTTAAATGCGTTTAGGTTTATGGATTTTGGATGTTGTCTTGATGTTTTTTAAAGTTTAATATTTAATAGTCATCTTTTAAATGTAAAGTTTTTGTGTAGAAATAGCATCTTGTATTAAACAAACAAATATGGCTGAAAAAACAAGAGGGGTATTTTTTGAAACATAAGGCCTTACTTTTATATGAAGAACTTGCATATTTTTATTTAAGACCTTGCTATCTTAGCATTTTGTTAAGCGTAGAGGAGCAGTTCTTTGAGTGCAGAACTGTCTTCATGAGAACATGTTGAAGCCCTGGTCTGGAATTGCTCACCATTCTCTCATGCTTCCTTCAGATTAAATAGACACAATCTAGCAAGAGCTTTCCAGCTTGTTACGCTATCTTTCTGCAGCTTCCAGATTTCCCTCTGCTTGCGACAGCCCTGGTCTCAGACTGTTTCTTTTCACTTTATATTCTGTGTAATTTGTATTTTCCATTCTCCATCTCTGTGCACTGATCTGCTCTGTAATCTCCTTGCTTGCTCAGAAGCACTCTTCTGGAGTCTCTCTTCTGATCCACATAAACGTTAAGATGGCTTTTTTAAAGATATTGCCCTGTTAGCTTTCCAAATGATCTTTTTCTTAGATCTCACAGATCTAATACATTTGAAATGTTGTGTGTTACAGCTTTGTTTGTTTGTTTAATAGCATGATCCAGACCATTCTGGAAAACTTCCTCCTCAGTTGTCTTCTTTTCCTTCTAATGTGTCAAGTGTTTTCTCTGTTTCTAGACTCGGTACCAGGGGAGTAGAAATAATAGTGATAACATTAATAACACTGCTTCGTTGTCATTTTAAGTGTGGTAAAATAGATTAACATTAACCTTGTGAAAGTTAGAGTCAAAGACTCAGGTATTTGATAAGGGTTTTCTTGCATTCAGTAGCATAAATGGATATTGATGTTGCTTAAGTCATCATATGTTTAAATACTGATCACTCAGGTAGTAGGGATGAATCTCCTCCTGCAGGTGTCTGTGATTATTGGCTGTAGAAGGGCCCCAGCATACTGCATCTACTTACTGTCTACTAGCCATCTGATTTTACCCCTCTGTTCAGCTCTGGTTGGAGATACCCAGAGTGCTGGGCCCATTAATACTAGAGAGGTATGGACATACTGGCAGGACTACAATGGAGGATCAAAAGATGCTGAAGAGGCTAGAGTATCTCTGCTGTGAGGAAAGACTGAGAGAGTGGGAAGTTGTAGTCTGAAGAAGATACAGGAAGTACATCATGAATGCCTATAAATACCTGAAGTGGCAGCGCAAAGATGGCAGAAACAGGTTCTTTCTGTGGTGGCCACTGCTGTGGCAAGAAACGATAGGCACAAACTGAAGTGCAGAATGTTCTGTCTAAATATCAGGAAGCAGTCTTTAATTGGTGGGTGGTGGAGCATTGGCACCAGTCTCCCATAGGGTCTGTGAAGTCTCCATCCTTGGAGATACTCAGAAGCCACATGGACTTGGTACTGGGTAAGTTGTTGTAGACGGCCCTGCTTGAGCAGGGGGTTGGACAAGATGACCTCCAAATGTCCCTTCCAACTTTAACTATTCCGTCACTCTGTCATTATTTACTGGATGTTAGTCCTTATAATATCTAACATGTGTATATGTGATTTAACTTGCCCTGGCAGTTGTAAGAGAAGGTAGGGTCAAGAGCGTCAGTATCTGCATAGGAATAAACCTTTTCTTGTGTTATTTCATGAAGTTCTTATCAATGAGTTTTACTCCGTACATGGTTATGATTAGTTCTCTATAAACTAGTCTTAGATGCCCTACCAGAATCCACTGAGATTAATTCTCTGCTTCTTTGCTGTAAAATTGAACAAAGGATCTTGAGGAAAACATAGAACTTTTGCAAAGTAGAGGTTGAAGTTACCACAGAGACAGTCATGAGCCAGACAACAAATTTAAGCAGAACTCCATCTTTATGTAAACAGTAATTGTTCCTTAATTTCTTCTATTCTTTGAAGGGAGGAAGAAAGCAAAATGAAGGGATATAACAGGATAGGATACAATCCTAGCAAGTAAAGGATATTGCATACTGAAGAATGCTTCTTCAATTTAAATGCACAAAAATAACATTGTGTGAGTAATTTACATGCTAAGTGAACCATGGGTGAACTGCAAAATATAACAGTAGAAAGGAAGTCTGTATAATTACCACTACTATACAATTTGTTGTGTGTTGTTCTGTGGTGTGTTTTTTTTAATAGAAAACGTATTATCATAAATCTTATGAATAACCCATTTATAGCTAGAAAATAACAGAAGGACAATCTGCTCTCTGCTGAGAAAAATGCACACAAAAGAATAAAACAAGAAGTAACAGCTTTTAAATGCTACAAAGTTCTTAGATTTTGAAAGATTTATGTTTTTTGTCACCTTGAGCTTTCAGAGATCACTTCTGGAAGGACTGTGAAATGAATTTTTAGAAATGTAGGACGGGGATGGGAAGTGAGTGAGTAGATTTGTGCTTCACGTATTTTGGTGTTTGCTTGTAAAACATTATCGCCTTCTTGCAAGGAGCTGCTTTCTAATCATGTGCAGGGATGATGCATTAGTTGTATATGCCTGCAAAACAGACTTGACTGAATGATGGAGGTGGAGATTGCCAGGGGAGAAACCATTACTGAGGTACTTTCCTACTAAAAGTGTAAGTCACGGTTCTGTCTTGAGCAATCCTTTCCTGGCTCCAAATGCATGATTGCAGAAACTCAAAGCTAGGCCTTATGAAGGTATCAGGTGTAGTAACACTGCATGTATTTTGGAAACTTGAACATGTTTTGAAACAGAATTTTTTGTTGGGTTTTGTTGCCTTTCAGGATTTCCTTGCAGTTTCTGTTTCCAAGAATGCTCACCAACACCAGGTTTTCTTTGTTTAGGACTGTTTAGAACTGAGTGGTGTTTGTGTAGCATGTTGAGTCTGACAATCAGTGAAGTGGTCGGGGGAAGGAAGAGGGTTTGTAAGTATTTTTGCTCTGCATGTAGAGTGCATGTATTTTTGCATGCACCGAGCGTTGTACATTTATTGTAATAGTTGGTTGCTACTACAGTTATCTGCCCAGAGACAGCACATATAGTACTTAGATAAATAAAGATATGATGGGGTTGGCCCCAGGATAAGACTGCACATGTTTGGAACATGGTGTGTGTGTGAAGGTGACTAGTATATGATAGATGTTAGAGCTGTTTTATGTATACCAGTAGTCTTGATCACTCTTCCTTTCCATCAGCTGAGAAAGAAGAAAATAGAGCCAAAAGAAAAGAAAAATGTTAGAGATCTCCAGAAAAATCTTCCTGCACCTATAACGTATAACTTTGACATCCTTTTCCTGACATAAGAGACTTCTTACAGCTCGTCTTTTTTTTTTTTTTTTTGTTATTCCAGTGGAAGACCAAATGCCACTTGAACTTTTCTTTCGTGGAATAGTACTGGAATAGGGTTTTTTTTTTTTTTTTCTTTTTTCTATATTAAAAAAATGCTTTCATTTGCAAAACCAAATAAAACTTGAATTGTAAAAATTAAACATTCAGAGTCTAACTAGAATTCCATTATAAGGTGAAATGATCCATGAGACTGTTGTTTTGCCATCAAGGACAGACGTTATTTGCCAGATGTTGGAAAATTTCTTTTGGAGAATAGAAGCCGTGTTCTGATAAGAGATACGATACTTCCAAAATCAAAGGGTTGCCAGGGGATTCACCTCATGTTTGGAAATTCTAAGTATCTTTGATAATTTCCTGAAATAATGGACAAAGCAGACAGTGACAGATAAGGGATCGATTATAAACAAGTTTTCCTAATAATACTTTAACAAATAGAAAAGATGCATGTAACAGACTAAAGTTGAGAGACCCAATGCTCAACAGTTGTTCTGCAATGGTAATTTGAAATTCGAAAGCATTTCAGGATAATGTGTCAGGTATGTCCATTTTCTGGTTAAGAAATCCATATTTGGAAAAGCTCCTGTTTAATAGTCAGTACTCTCAGTATAAGTGGGAGAAAAAAAAAGAGCAGAAAATGAGAGGGGAAAAGAAAGAAAAGCCATGTGTATGAGTAGAGTTCATTTTCTAATGTCACTAATGAAATACGAAACAATCTGGATACTCATAGCCAATCAACAGACATAAATCAAAAACAAATGGACTAGATTCAGAAGGACTGTTGTAGGGTTTTTTTTTTTGCTTTATTTTTGCTGAAGTAAATTCATTTTTATGTCTTAGAAAAAAACTGAGCCTATCAATACCAGCTCCCTGGGGAAAGTTCCACTAAGGTTTTTAAATATGTTTATATTTAGGGCTTAAAGCCACATTTCTAGACACTTCACGGGAGTAATCTAGAGTCATCAAAATTCATAGAATACTTTTAATCTGTATTATATGACACTGTTATACACCAAATAAGCACAGTCTGTTACTTAGAACTGATGTTGGTGCTTATTAAATAAAGGGTTTTACTCACTTTGTCCATAGTAGCAGTTTATTTCATGAATTCTCATAGAAACAGAGTGGGCTAGTTGTCGGGGAGGAACATCTATGTTTATCCTAACATGACATCTTTGCCAAAACTATTCCTTTCTGTGTTTTTGCTTCTGTTTGTTTTTAAAGAAAAAATTTGTGACGTCTTTTTTCACCAGCAAGACAGTTCCTGAGAAGGATTTCTTGATTAACAGCCATTAATTTGACTGCATATACCTGAAACATGTTTCCTTCAAGTTCAACTTAAGTTCTCAGTGAAGAACATTGTCATAGAATCTTTATTAAATTACAAGTTAGATATTTATTTTTCTAGAAAAAATTGCAGTGTATACTCAGGAGAGGATGTCTGTAAACATGTTAATACAGATACTATTGTGTGATTTGCCTACCATTTAGGTATAAAGCTGGCTTTAACATCCCATCTCCATTGAACATATATTTGGGGCTTAGTTCTACTCCCGTTAAATTCTGTATCAAAAAGTGTATTGAGTTCAGCTGTACACGACCACATGCGTGTATGCTGTTGACAAGAGTTGTTAATGTATGTTTGATGGTGACTGCAAACTTTGATACACTTTTTTTAATTTCCTCTACTGAGTNAAAGAAAAGCCATGTGTATGAGTAGAGTTCATTTTCTAATGTCACTAATGAAATACGAAACAATCTGGATACTCATAGCCAATCAACAGACATAAATCAAAAACAAATGGACTAGATTCAGAAGGACTGTTGTAGGGTTTTTTTTTTTGCTTTATTTTTGCTGAAGTAAATTCATTTTTATGTCTTAGAAAAAAACTGAGCCTATCAATACCAGCTCCCTGGGGAAAATTCCACTAAGGTTTTTAAATAAGTTTATATTTAGGGCTTAAAGCCACATTTCTAGACACTTCACGGGAGTAATCTAGAGTCATCAAAATTCATAGAATACTTTTAATCTGTATTATATGACACTGTTATACACCAAATAAGCATAGTCTGTTACTTAGAACTGATGTTGGTGCTTATTAAATAAAGGGTTTTACTCACTTTGTCCATAGTAGCAGTTTATTTCATGAATTCTCATAGAAACAGAGTGGGCTAGTTGTCGGGGAGGAACATCTATGTTTATCCTAACATGACATCTTTGCCAAAACTATTCCTTTCTGTGTTTTTGCTTCTGTTTGTTTTTAAAGAAAAAATTTGTGACGTCTTTTTTCACCAGCAAGACAGTTCCTGAGAAGGATTTCTTGATTAACAGCCATTAATTTGACTGCATATACCTGAAACATGTTTCCTTCAAGTTCAACTTAAGTTCTCAGTGAAGAACATTGTCATAGAATCTTTATTAAATTACAAGTTAGATATTTATTTTTCTAGAAAAAATTGCAGTGTATACTCAGGAGAGGATGTCTGTAAACATGTTAATACAGATACTATTGTGTGATTTGCCTACCATTTAGGTATAAAGCTGGCTTTAACATCCCATCTCCATTGAACATATATTTGGGGCTTAGTTCTACTCCCGTTAAATTCTGTATCAAAAAGTGTATTGAGTTCAGCTGTACACGACCACATGCGTGTATGCTGTTGACAAGAGTTGTTAATGTATGTTTGATGGTGACTGCAAACTTTGATACACTTTTTTTAATTTCCTCTACTGAGTATAGGCAAGATGGTATATTATTGTATGGTATGTCTGCATGCTACTTTTCCTTGTGTTTTATGCTTATTCATTGAAGAACTGTGTTTTGTTATTGTGCATTCAGTAGTGCTTCTGTGTTCTGCCAGTTAAGTCATCTGCACGAAGCAACAGGAGGAATTCCCAATGATGCACGCATCAGGGTTTTTTCCACAAAATTTGAGATCTGATTTTCAGAAGTTTAGGGCAATTTAAGTCACTTACCTTACAGTGCTAAGATGATTTTCTGTCTTATATTTGAGCTAGTAAGAGAATATCATTTTATATGGTACGATGCAGATTA
Source organism: Odontophorus gujanensis (assembly GCA_013399175.1). Classification (NCBI taxonomy): domain Eukaryota; kingdom Metazoa; phylum Chordata; class Aves; order Galliformes; family Odontophoridae; genus Odontophorus; species Odontophorus gujanensis. The sequence goes on from VXAB01011034.1 coordinate 51,961, forward strand.
ATCCCTTAAGTTCTTTTGCGATGTGGTGAAGTAATACAGTGCCGAGAGACATGGAGGAGTTCATTCTAAATTAATCATTCTGCTTTTAAACTAAGGTTTGAATAGCTTGCAATAAATATTCAGACATGTTATACCCACCTTATAAAGAATGTTAAGTATTAAACAAAGTAATAGTGGAGTGGTCACCTGACCAGCAACTAAGACTCGAGGTTTTTACAAGAAATCATTGTGATCAGGTGATGAAAGATAATTACAGGTCATGTGCAAGGAAAGCATGTTTGCAAAGGTACAAATGCCAGAGCGAAGACTGTTTTTCTCAGCCATAATACTGATCCTATAAAGAAAGCAAATTAAATAGAACTTTGATCTTCTGCAAACATAGTCTTAAGTTCTTGTTAAATACTTGAAATCATCAGCTGTGGGGTTTTTCATTAAACATGAAAGAGAGAATTTTTATGTGGAGTATCAGCCAGTTTTTTAAGCGTTTAGGCACATAAAAAAAAGTCCTAGGAAATTTGACTTCTAAAATTGTAATGATAGATCACAGAACCATCCTTCTGAAGGTCAGGGTCATCCAGAAATTGATCTCTGAGTCAGGCACTGACAAAAGGTGCTATGACTTTTAATGCCTAGGAACATTTACATTGGGTCAACAGTTAGACCTCTTCTTATCTTAAAGTTGAAGTAACTTAAAAGTTTTCTCTTACCTGTCTGCAGTTTACAGAGAGAAATTCTTCCAGGTTCCATTTCCCTCACTCAGACTAAAACATTGTTGGTTTCAGACTTCTTTGACATCAGTGAGAACTTGTAGGACTTGGCTATTCTTGCTCTTAGACTTACTTTATCATACCAGGGGATTGTGTAGACTCTTCTTATCCCAGCTCTACATCATGATTAGTCGCACTCTAAACAAAGAGTTTACAACCAGTCATTGTTTTCTATTCCATTGTTTTAATGTAGCTCTGTCCTTAGAGTATACAGCTAAGTTTTAATTATCATTGCTAATGATACTAATTCCATGAAGAAAAGGGAAAACAAATTACTTGCAACCAATATATGTTCAATTTTAGCACCTGAAAATGAAGGCTCACTGAGAGAACGCGAAGAAGAGGAGGGAGGAATACTGGATGAGGTGGTAGATTGGAATATGTATCATGTTTTCTTCCCAAATGTTATTTTCAGCTTATTCGTTATATAAATTTCCAGGGCATTAATATTTGTAGTACCCGTGGATAGTACAGTAATTGGTGGTGAAAAATTTGCCAGAAGAGGTAGATAAGTGCGAATATAGCTAGACTTGTAAATTTATAGCAGATGGAGATGGAAGCTATGAACTGGGTTTCTTTTTGCCCCGGAAGAATATTGTGGTGAAAACTGTAGCACTGATCAAATTCTGCTCTCTCATACGGCAGTTTTTCTTTTAGTACTTTCTGATAGATTTACAAGCAAATTGTGTGACTCTCACTATAGAAAGCCACTGATTTTAATAATTTGCTTGCATAAACATGCTATGGAAAATGACCTCCTGAAGACAATGGTCTGTGTACTAACAAAGGAATTTAAGACAATACTTTCATAAAATGTTGTGCGTATTCATAGCTTTTGTAAATAAAGATAAAGATGAATTCTGCACCTGGAAGATTGCCTGAGGAAAACCTGCCTTAACGGTTGAATTTTAGTAAGGAATGATGGTGAATGTCACTGATATGGTGCTGGGACCTGTTAGGGAAGTAGTTTTTTTGGATTTTTTTTATTTATATTGACTTAAAGTCAGCACAGAAAATCACCTCCATTCCTACATTGTAAACAAATCCAGAGCTAACTACAGAAACACCGAGCTGCGTGAGTCAACAGAGCTTCAGGCATGCTTGAAGTGAGCGGCACCAATGAAAAGGTGACCTAGAATCTGCAAGGGCAGTAGAATATTTACACAACTTGGTACTCTGAGCTCTTTTATCCCTAGGTGTTCTTAAAAAACAAACAAACAACCTTGCACGTCTTGCTTTTTTCTAAGTTTTTTTTATTGTTGGTTTTGTTTTGTTTTGTTTCTGAAAAGAGAAATGTAAAACACCTGAGCAGAGTGCAGGTCCCAGAATTGGAGCTGCGCAGTTTAAAGCAGTTCTGAGTCCACTTCCATGTTTCTCCCTTTCTAATCAAACTGAGGACAGACCTTATTCACTTCATTTATACATGTCTTAATACATAAAATCATAGAAATAGAAGATATTCTGGTTTATGCTGCCAAACAATAGAAGATTGAAAGTCTTTTCAGTGTCAGTCGTCTTTTTCTTGCTGCCCGAGCTGAAGGAATTAGGGCTCTTTTTCAACCCAGAATTTACCTAGAACCATTTTTCGTAGTCCTAAGATGGGTTTCTATGTTTTCAAACCCTTCCTTTCAAAACATACTCTTCTCCTTGCTGTCTATTCATATATATTTGAACTTTATGCTCATAATTTTTCTAGGATTAACCCTTATGCTTCTGATTTTGTTATTCCATTTTATTCTCTGTAAAGACAATTGCTATGACCTTCACTAAAGAAGTGGGAGATTTCTCAGTTCAGAAGATTGGTCCCCAAATCTTCTGAAGAGTTTCTTGAAAGTCTTGGAGACTTACTTGGCTAGGTTCTGTCAAGTTCATCTTAACGCCCTGTATTTGAGGACAGCCTCTATTTCACAACCACTTGAGCCTGTGGGACTGTCATTTTTTCTGTATGTACTTTGTTCTTTAGGAAGTCCTTCTGACCCACAAGATGGTTTCATGTTAACTGTACAATAGTACTGCAGCAAAGTCATACCGTTGATAGCTCTGTCGTCTTGCTCACAGAGAAAAGCCTAGTAGGAAAAAAGAGAAATAAAAGTAATCTGCCACTCTATCCTATCAGTTGCAGAGGAGAAATACACACATGTTCTGACTGAATCCAAGAATGTGGATTTGATAGCATGTAACTTGTCAGAGTTTATTTTGTTGTTGCTGGTAATAGAGGACGCATTTTGTTCAATTTTTTTTTGTATGTCTGGATTGAGATCGTAGAGGGGAGAGAGAGAGAATTATTTATACTAGAGCTCAGCTTATTACCTCTGAAGTGCTGTTAGTCATCTAGTGAGAAGGTAGAGTGCTGGAGCCAAGAGAACTGAAGATGCAGTGTAGGACTAAACTTTCAGAGTGAAAGTGCTGCTTTTGGGATTGTGCAAGTATTTCATATGTATGTTAATGATTAAAAATACAAAGTTCAGTCAAGAAGCTATCGATATCGTGATTGCTTGCTTTCATTGCAGCTTGGTGTTGTACTTCATAATTATTTCAGTCATTATGTCAATAATAATTTATTACAAAAACTAGTGAGTACAAACATTGATTAAGATCATGGAGTTAGATGCATGGATACAAGAGAGAAGGGGGATGGAAAGCATGGATTGTAATTATAAAGATTTTTATTTTTGTAACATGGTATCTGTTGCTGTTAAAAGCTTTCATTCATGCACAGTATTTGTGTGTTTTAGATCATTATTAGTAATTGGCCTTAAGTGCCTCCAATGAACTGCTGAATTTCTAATGCAGATTTAGGAAACATTTAATATCATGCTGAAATGTGTGTCGAAGAAAAATATACTTTTGTACTGATCTACAGAGTTATGTACTGTTCTGTATATTCTGGAAATCTATACCTATTTTATTTAATTTTTTTTTTTTACTTGAAGCTGACAAGAGATAGTAATTCATCACATAAATCAACCTGCTATTACTCACCAAGGTTCATTTTCTCCTAAGTTATTCTAACCTTTCCCCCTCCCCCAAACTGAAAGAGTAGCAAGTTTGTGCACTGACAAGTGTCTGACACTTTCTCTGGGGAATATTTAACGGTGGTAATTTTCATAACTGTGGAAATGAGAGATGCTTGCAGCTCCTATCATAAAGATTGTACAAAGATAGCTTTTCATTAGCATGTGCACAGTCCTTGGATGCTCAGTTACTGAAGTTCAAACACAGGTAGTAATTTCTGACTTACTGCTCATCTTTGATTTCTAGCAGTTAAATGTTTAAAAATAGAATACCTACATAAAATATAAAACAAATGCTTGTTATGTGAAGATGATTTGTTTATGCTCTTTCACAGTAAAATATGTTTTAATTTTTTTTTGGCTGCATAGCAGCAGTGGTTTGAAAACCAGATCACATTTTTCAGGAGCATTATTGCAAAACATGTATTAAAACTCAGCCTATTTAATCTATTTGTATCAATAAAACAGTCAAGAAAATGCTGATGACAGTTGTACTATTGGAAGTTAATCAAGTTTTATGGACTAATGGAATGTGGATCACCAGTATTTACGTTAATAATGATTTTATAGTACTATTTTTAAACAAAGGCAGCTTAAAGAATATCCGCTAAGAATAGATCTGATAATTCTCTCGAATTTTCTTCTTCTTCTTCTTCTTTTTTTTTTAATATTGAATTTAGACTTTTTAAGAGATGCATTTTACTCATTGAGGAAAAACATTACTAGAAGATTAGCTGGAGGATAGCTAATCAACATGCATAGATCCTTTTAATTCATTCTTGATTGCATGCATCGCTTCTTTTCCCTCTTTGTATTCCTATGTGTGTATGTACCTATTTGTCCTGGTACATAATTTTTTTTTATGGCTTTATCATACGTGATCTAATTTGTAAGAAAGTTTTTCACATTTTGATGCCACTGCTTTGTTAATTTTGAGAATTCGTGGGTGTATGAAGAACTGCTTACACTGACAGTTGTAACTGGATGCTAAATGGCGATATAGAGGATCACAACAGTACACTGGAAGTTTTTAGTCCTGATTTCCTTGTTTTATTACAAAGGGATGTGAAAAGGAAAGTAACATCTTTATTTATTTTGAATTTTTTTGAATTTTCCTAACGTGGAAAATAACCCTTTGGAATCTGGGTGATATGCTAGGCAATATATCTGCATGTGATACAGAATAAGATTTGTTGTTTGTTGGCATCTTATTTAGATTGTAGAAGTGTATCTTGAACTTTATCCTTCTAAGCAAGCTGGAAACAGCAAGTGTTAGTTGTGATTAGCTGACATGTACTGAAGCTCTGTATTCTAGGGCAGGTTTTGCTGTGCTTGCTGCAGATTGTGGTGCTCAGAGGTGCTGTCTAGCTCTAGGGGAGCTAGTACATTAACAAAAAACTATGAGCAGAAGCCAGATGCTAGACTGTGAAGCAAAGGTATCTTCAAATACTTTGTCCCAGTTTCAAGAAGAGGCACAAGCATGAAGTCTGCATTATATCCTAAATAGTTACAACCTCTTGGTGGGGAGGAAAAAATCTGTCGTAACTACACTGATAATTGCCCTCATGAAAGCACAGCTAAATATGCTACTTCAAGCATTTCGGACAAGCCTCTGGGACAGATTTCCAGAGAGGCTATGGAATCTGTGGGCAAAGCATTGTCCTGGGCTGACCCTGCCCTGAGGAGGTAGTTGGACTGGTTCCCTCCTGACGCTCATACTAGAATGAGTTATTCTGCAAAAGATGTCGAAACTTCATATTTGTAGACATAATGTACAGTTCTGCTGGAGCTGTCTTGACACAGCTGTAGTAGACAAATAAGAGCTTCGTGACCAGTTCTTTCCACATAACACTATATGCAAAGGTGTCTGAGTGGTCAATTGGCATTTGAAGTCCTTGACTTTTTTAGACCAATGGTTAAAAATTGTTACAGAACAGTTGGTGGTAACATAGTTAAACAGTTTACTGTTTTATTTATAGCCATTTGGTACTATCCAGTCTCATATAAAAGGTTGAGAAAATGTATCTGGGAGAATAGAGGGTGTTACAAGTAGGAGAAGTGTGCAAGTAGAAAAAGAAAGGGTCCTACTGATTGCTGCAGGAAAGTCCAGACAGAACTGAAGAAAGTTGGAATTGAAGTAGGTCACTCCCCAAGTAATGGTTCCTATTTATTTCCATGGAAATTACAACAGTTACAAACAGCAAAATAACACTCTTTGATAGAGTACATGCCCAGCTACAAAACAAAGCTATTTTTCAACTTAAAAACCACCCTCAGCTATGCATTTTTGCTAGTGGTAAACAAGAGCCTATGTGCTGTGCTTATAAAAATCTGTACCAGTGCAGGTGACCCACTGTTCTACAGCTGCTATAACAGTGTCATTGCTAAGAAAATGTTGCCCATGCAATCCATCTTTCATTGACCCAAATAGATGGAAGTCTAACAGTGTCAAATGGGCCATAGGGTAGATGTGGTGGGAGAGTCCAGTTGATAACTGGCAGTGTGCTCCATGATCCTCATACTGGGATGGAGCTTGATGTTATCATGTTGGAAGAGGAAGGTTGTCTTGTCTGGCCTGACTTTGAAGCACTCAGCTTAGCCAGCACTGTGATGTAATGATCAGAGTTGTTGGCTTGTCCAGTTTCCAGGACACTCAGAAGGTTCACCCCTTTCTTGTCCAAAAGAGTGTTCATGGGACCCATGTGCATGTGAAACCTATGAAGTTTTATTATTATTGTATATATATATTTTTTTGCTTTATCTGTAGAGCTGTAAGGAGAGGTTGTGGGAAGGTATTAGGAACTAGTAAAATGATGAATTTTCTTAAGCTGTTTTAAGAAGGCTTTTAGGAAACTGTGAGAAATTGCACAAAGCCACAGTAATATATGGAGAGAGCAGATTTTGAGGATTTCTGTACTCTGAGGGAGCACAAGTGGCTTCCAGACCTGAGGTCTTGCAAACAGGAGAGTGGTATGAGATTAGGAATGTTTTAAGCAACAAGTTTCTTATGAGCTGTTAATATCCAGCTTAAGGCAGCTGTTGGTTTGAATACTGTTTATTGCCAGCTGTCCTTTGTGCACCTAGTGTGATGCATGCCATCCAATGAGTGATTGCATCTGTCCTGTCATGCTCTTGTTCATTCTTAGTAAAATGTTGGCTGTCATACAAATACTTGTCCTTGGAAAAGACTCTGCTATGGTATTCATTTGGTTCACATTCTGGACTTTTTTTAAGAAATATGTTCCATGTTTGCATGCTTAAGTGAGGAAAAAATTACTGAATACCTGACTGTATCAGTAACATGTCTTGAAAGTAACAGCATCTGGAGTTTGACTGTTTTCAAACATTTTGTTCATGGTTGTTTTTTATTTGTCATCATACAGAAGTGCAGACTTAGTGCTTTTTTCCTGTACCCAAAATGGCATTAACAAAAGACAACATTTCCTATGCAGGCATGTTGTGCTATTCTGGATAATTTCAGTTATTATACCCCCAATATCAGAAATTTCCAAGTATAACAGAAAATGAGCTTTAACTTCTGCAATGCACAAGTTCCTTCCAGTTGCCTTTAAGTTTGTGGAGGTGTTTCTTAGTGGGTAGGGACATCTCAAGAATCTTGATTTCCTTTCATTACTATTAATGTTAGCAATCTCTTTGGGTTTTGAAGTGTTAAGAAGCAGTGAATTGCATTTTCTAAAGATTATGCTAGTGCCATGGGTGTCATGAAAGTTTCTCGGGCATTATCTGAAAGAATTTTTGTCAGTATATTAGTTAATTTGGGCTTTCCAGTATGACCAAGGTGAATTTATTCCAGATTCAGTCTTAGTTAGTGCTGACTACTTTGTGTTTATACAGAGAAAACAAAATGCAAAATCTCTGGATTTAAAAAAATGTGATAATGATTCTTCAGTAAAGAATTTAACTGAAGATATTTGCTATTCAGTTATAGCTGTTTTTTCTTAATTGAAGAGCCAATCAATTGTTTATTTCTTCTAAAAGTAGTAACATATCCCTTTCAAGCAATGAATTTGGCAAATACAGCTATTTTAGTAAGTTGGAAGATGTCAGTGTTTATTAACTTGACTATGTTTTGAAGAGTAAAAGGAATGGAATCCTTTCCTTAATTGCTGTACAGTCTAAGACTCCTGCTGTTTCATTTCTGCTAAATGGTATCAATTTTCCATTAAGTGATAAGTAGCTGTTTAGTAAATTAGTGAATTATTTCCTGGCTTCCTAAATACAGGTTGCCTCATCTTCCATACCATTAAATAACAGTTGCTTAGAGGAGAAACTTACCTTCCGGAGTTGGTTTGAGTAACTAAGTTATTTTCACTGAAACAGGAAAACACGTGAATGTTGAAAGGAATGGAAAGCAGAAAGTGAGCTCACAAGTGCACTTCCCATTTATAAGAGCATAATGAATCAAGAGGAGGGAAGGAACTACAATGGAAGACCATAGAAGTAAGTACTGATCTCTGTGGAAGTTCTCTGTATGTCTGTGATTTTCTCTTTGCCTACAGTCTTTATACTTCAGTAAGTTATTTGTTACTTGACCATTTTTTCAAACAGTTGATTCCAAAAGCAGTGTTGTTTATCATCATTTTATCTAGTGGGGCCTTTGGTTTTCTTGTTTTGATAGCGATGTGAAAAGTGGTGCTAGCAGATAGCAGAAGTTTCCTCCATGGTTGCTTATGGTAAGATGCTGCTTAGTGGAGGATAAGACAAAAGAACTTTTCCTCTCCTCAGTTCATTCAAAGTCATGACAAAGTTTCACTCTTTGAAATTGCTTGTGGTACACCAGTAAATGCTGCAGCCCTGTAAAATTCACACTGAGCTGATGAGAATAAACATAAAGATGTTTCTCACTGTATTTTCACTCAGAACACCTGAGTTAACAAAATTATTTGCAGCAATCTGCAGTGTTCCAAGTAGTGTAATAACATAACAATGGACTGTGTGCTCAGGAAGACTGTGAGAGGGAGCATTATTTCAGTGCCAATAAAGCCCTGCCCCACTCTTCAAACTCTCCATGATTTATAGCACCTCTTTTGCAGTTTTTTTTTTTAACTGTAGTTACTACCTGACAGTTAACTGTGTTTCCCAAATGTTTCACATATTTGTAAGAATCTAGTACCAAAATTTAGTATTTTTTAAGAGTTTTTGAAAAGTTGGTGAGTAAAATCTATATGCTTATGTCTCATGTTCTATTGCCTCATAGTTGTTTAACACCTGAGAAGTAACATCAGGCTGCATATATACAGGGAATGCAGAAATGAAGCAGGGAAGAGCCCATTTGTTGCAATTAGTTGCTTCACTGTATCAGCCAACCAACACTTGCTAGTGGGGAAGGTGACTGATTCGGGGATGGAGGGGGATCAGGAGTTTGCAGTACCCAAGTAAGAAAAGTCAGTATAAACAAATTTGAGAAAGAATGCCTGCGCTTAACAGACCTTGGCAAATATAGACCATGAGAAATACGCCTAGCTGTTCCAGTACACCAGAGAGAATTAATTCACTCAACTTTTAGCTCTGCAAGATACTCTTGAGTAATATAAATAGAAATGATAGACAAATTTTAATAAACAAAAAGGAAAAGACCAAAGGGTGACAGTTTTAGGAAGATAATACAGATAAAAAACAATGTTTATTTTATATTAATTTTATTTTATTGCTAGTTCACACAGTCTATCCAGTATGCTCCTTGCACAGTGTTCCTGTTTCAGTTTTAACCCTTTGTAGGGGAATGGAGCATATTGATGGCAAGCTTCCAGTGCTTTAAACAAATAACTCAGGAACATTTCTCATGCGTCCAGGAAATGTGGCACATGGTATTAAAACATAATTCAGAAGAAGGTATTAATAATGACAACTGAAAACTATCGATCAGAATTTAATCCAGAAGCTTAATGGGGGATAAATGTTTTATATAAGAGCAATCTGGCTCCCATTTTGCTGTCACTTTATGTAGGCAACCATTCGTGTGTGTTAGGGTGGAGAAGGGAAAATAATTTGAGCTTTAAAAGCTACTTTGTGTAACTCAGTGTATCTTGTAAAAGCAAGCTAACATCAAATACACTGTTATAATCTGAAAATAATCTTTTGCAGTAGGAACCTAATTTCAGTAGTACTTCAGCTGTGACACTAAGTCTGTATCTATGAAGTCACTTCAGTAACTTAAGTGGGGAAAAATAAGTAAAATCATTTGAATCCAGCATTAGGTGCCTAGATGAGAATTTGGGGTTTATGGATATGTGCTTTTTCCTACCTCATGCTTATAAGGCAGTGGATTCCAAAGTGTAGTTACCTGGTAAGGATAGTTGTTAGTGTTTACAGTTTTTATTAATCAATTTTGTTCTTATTGGATGTTTAAGTTAAATCTGGATACATGCATCCCTGGAATCTTGTGGAGGAAGGAAATTTGTCCAATTCTACTTCAAGTGAGTTTCATCAGGCTGCTTTTGCTAGAATCTGCCTTTGCTCTATTTTACATTTGGAGCAAGATACTGGTAAAATGACATATGTCTAGGGGCGATCTTGATTTTCCTTTGCAGCTGTGGATTGTGATGTGGCTGTATATTACAATTTTAAGCCTGGTGCAAAAGTTGCGTGCTACAGAACTATCACTCTAGGAAGGAAATGATGGCATGTATAGGATCTCCAAAGTCTGATGTTACTGAAAGTCAAGTCAGTTTCCAAGAAATCAGGACAAGAGGCAACAAAGGTCATTGAAAAGAAGGAGAAAATGGGATTACAGTTACATATCTGAAAATGAAAACATCTGTCTTCGTATCTCTTTGCATCTTGGAAACTGTGTCTTCTGTTTCTCTTCCTGATTAACTGTGGCAGATTCAGTCATGGCCCCTGGAGCTGCTTTCAAATCGACACAAAGCTGACAGTAACATCTGGAATAAAAGGAGAAAAAATGGCAGCACTAGTGAGACCCCTGCCATACCACTCAGTGTAATTTTGTGTGATACGTTTAGCGACAGAGTAAGTTTTTGAGTGGCATCTTTTAAGATCTAAATATGTAACCACAAATAGCAGTACAGGCTCCCAGATTTGCATTCAGTAGTGTGAGATGTACAAATACATTGTGGCCAAGAGCTAGGATGAAATCCCTTTGTGAGGAGGTTTAGAGGTTGAAGATTGAAGCTTTGTGAGGCAGAAAGGATGGGAGCTAGTTTGAGTAATGCAGAGGAAGCGTGCAGCAGGAAATTCTACTCACCAAATCTGTTGAGTCTTTCTTAGTATCTGCTTGTTGAAAATAGCAATACAATGCATTCTCAACATGCAGCTCCCAAATCAGGGCAGAAAACAAATATATCTGAGTCTACCTGTGGTTCCAAACCATTGTCATCTTTTCCTTTATCTTCTTTCTACTCATAAATCTACAACTGTTAAAAGAACTCTCCTTCACACTTTCTTCCTTTAGTACTGGCAGACCACGTACTGTCTCAGTTGCTGGGAAGGAGCTGTTGGAAAATCCTTGTAATGGTCATAAAGATTAGCAAGTTCAGAGGATTCCCATCTGAAATTACTTCACTTTTGAATGAACAGCCTGTGACTGCTTGTCTGGTCCAATAAAACATGGCATCTTGTGGCTTTGCCTGTTAAAATTTTAGTAGGAGTCATGACCAAAGAGGGATGCAGTTTTTCTTCTACAGCTATCCTAAGTTCTTTATTAGCTGCAACTTTTGTCACAGAAGGATGACAAGCAGTATAGACCTCATGTTCTCATCTAATGATTAAAAGGTTTTATTATCTCCTATCACTTTCCTCTTCACCATTGATGTTCATGTTTGCCACTAATTGTTTGGACTACTAGGGACCTTCTCATTCCTCATTCCAGCTGTAATAAGAAAGGCCCTCAGCAGTAGACACCTCCACAGACAGGACTGTATGTTTATTTTTCTGTCTCTGAAATCATAGCAAAATTCACAGCTTGTACCTTCGAATTTCAGGCCTATTTTCAGTAAGTGTACTGCCCCTCCCAAAGAACTCATTTGTTTCCAAGCACATGAGGCAGTGCTTCCTGTGCCTGTGTTGAACCATTGGAAGTAATCCAAGACATTCAAGGCTATTACTTACAGGTTTGCTTTCTTACGAACAATTCTATTTCTCTACTGTAGCCCCTTTTTAGCATACGCTGCAGAAATTTTCCACGTGTAAATAGTCAGTTGTCATCAGTTCTTAGTGTCAAACACCTCAGCAATGAGATATTTCCATCAGGGAGCTGAAAGATGTTTATCTTATACATAGAAACACCACCTATAATTCCAGTCAAGTGTCTTTTCAAGGATGAACTCGCAGATTGAAATCCCAATGACAGTCTCTAAATTCTTCAAGATGGGCTTTTCGTATCCTAGCATATCTCTGTGCTTTCTAGTTTTGAAAATACCTGAATCTATTCTTCCCACCCATTTTGAAGGCACCATCTTTAGTGTCTTTGAAATTCTCTTACTACTTTATCCAGGTGCTATAAAATTGATCCCCCACACTTAGACTTGTGGATAAACAAGTTAAAATAAGACTGAAGGCTGGAAAATGCGGGGGTTTGTTTTTTATTTTTACTTTTTTTTTAATCAAAAACTTATTTGGAAAGGCACCTCTGTGGGCAGCTGTGAGAGATGGGACCTCATCAAATGTTGCCTTGCTGATAATACGGTGCTGGGAAAGAGGACTGGATAGAATAAATAGGGATGTTTTGTAGCTAGGCATAAGATAAGCTCTCTGCTGTTTATGAAGACTTGCTATGGAACTTGCTTGCTTTCTAGCCAGTGGACTGTTAGTGGAAAAGTACTGAATACATGTGTTAGAATATCAAAGGGCTTGCTTAGAAGAACACATGAGCCAGCAATAAAGGAATCTTCCTTGCACGAGAACCCTGCATCGTGTTGCTAACTTGTGACAGGCAGTGACTGTGCTGAGCGAGAAGGAAGTCATCATAGATCTGTACTTCTGCATTAGAACAGTGTATCAGAAAGTTTCATTAGTTCTCAGCAGGAAATATTCAGTGTCAATAAATTTGAAACCCTGCTTTTCATTTTATCCAGGAGCTTGTTTTTAAAGATAGTGCTTCCTGGTGACATATACCTTGGATATCAGCTGTGTAGAAAAATTCTTTACGTAGACAATTGCATTATACAAATAATTGTGATGAGCTTAATTGTTATGTTAGGTGAATTTAAGATCGTTAGGCCTCTGGATAAATATTCTAACATTATTTTTATCTGTAATTTGCGGAGGCATTCACATCATAGTGTCATTTCCAAGCCTTCCCAAAATTCGTCAGGTAATTTACCACCAAGAAAAATTTAAAACATTTGGATTTACAGGGAAGTAGAATTCAATATACATATACTAGATGGAAGAGAAGATGCATACTAGCAACCACGATTAATCTGCTGAAAGAATACGCATATTTTGTGAATGTGACCTGGATTATTCCTTCAACAGTGTAAAATTCTGGATATTGTCTCCCAAGGATGTCTTTTATTTTCCTTCTTCCCTAAAAGCTGAAATCTCAGAAACAGTGCTTCTAGATCAAATATTTTGTGCAAAGTTTGGCTCAGTATTCTTGAAGACCTTCTCCATAGGAGGTGAAATGCTGCTGTTCGGTGTCCCTGATGCCACCTTTTCTTCAGGCAGAGTAGCCCAGTTCACTCAGCATGTCCTCACAAGTCAAATTCTGAAGATCCTGATGATCTTGATGGGCATCCACTGGCCTTGTAGCAGCTGATCTGGGACTTAATTTTCTGGACACGGTGTATAGATGTAGTGCAGTGGGTGCCAAATAAAGGGAGATGAATAATCTATTGCCTCTCTCTGCTGGCTTTGTGATGATTCATACAGGACAGGCAACTTCTCACCTTATCTGCTGCCAGGACACACTGCAACCTTCTGCCCAGCTTGCTGTCTGCCAAGAGTCCTGGGTCCTTGTCAGTAGAGCTGCTCCCCAGCCAGGCAGCACCCAGCCTGTATCATCACTGGACGTTCTTCCTTCCCAGCTGCAGGACTTGGCATACGTGCTTCCTGAACTGGATATGGTTCCTCTCATCCTGTTGCACTGATTGTATGATTCTGTGTATAATTCCTACATGGTGGAAAAAGGATGTCCTTTATTTAGTGAGTCCCAAACAAGTCAGACAAACCTCGGGAGTATTTCAATATGAAATATAGATACTTTTGCTTTGTTTTCCTACCTTGCTTTTGTATATTTATCTACCTTTTATTATATAGACTTGTAAAATAAGGTATCAGTAACAATCAAAGCTAATCTAAAAATAAGAGGAAAAGAAAAATAATGAAAAAAGAGAGTATGGAACTTTCATTTTATGAAATGGGAAGTTTATTTTCACTGTTACTTAAAATATTTCTCTTACAAAAATTTTTTTTCTCCAGCAGCATTGGCAGAGAACCATTCAGTTGCAATTTTTAGCATTTACTCTCTGTCATCTGCATCTAATTCTGCTAAACCTAGTGCATATTAGAAACATTTAAATTGTACGAACCCACACTTTCAGTCATTTTATTTCTCACAATGAGTTTCATTACCAAAATGGAACAGAACAGCAAAGTAGCACTCTCATTTTCCCGTAGTTGTAACCGTGACCCAAATAACATCTGATCTTAAAACAAATCCCTCCCCCCCCTCCCCTTAGCTCTAGAAGCTAAGTTTTCTTTGCAATCTACTCTTTCTTTTGGCAGCGTCTTTCCAGCCCTGTTGCAAGTGGAGCTCTTGTCCTTTCTCTCAGTCCAAAATAAGACCCTCGCTCTAACCCTGGTCCCAGTCCTTACTGTAAACTGATATTTTGACCTTGTGCTATATATAAATAGGGAACCCAGGAAAGAATGAAAAATGAAAACATAGCTGTAAGTTTACTTGTTTTTTGCCATCCAGTAATGCTCTGCCTCTTTGCTTGTTGCTGCAACGTTAACACAGAATCTAAGCCATCTGTATACATTTTCCTCACTATAAGGTACTTTGCACAAGTACCTGAACAAGTTTCTTGTGATGCAGAAAGCCATTAAGCTTATATCTACACTGAAAAATTACCTTTGAAGTGGTAGAGAGGGTTCCCATTTCTATTACCACCCTGATGATAACCAGATGAGTTTTGGTTATAGTATGGTTTTATTTCTTAAGTCTGGGATCTGTAAGTCAGTCTCTGCTCTTTCAAAAACCTGCAAAACCTGCTGCTATGATACTTTGCTCTGACAATTTAAAAAGAAAGATCTTTCAATCAAGATAACATCCACTGAAGCTGTATAATATGGAAACATCTGATATAGCCTCCCATGCTGTCATCAGCCCTGGCAAGAAAGCACTGATTTTCTTCTGACAAACATAGAAACTTTAGTTAGAATTAACTGTATGAAAAATCTTAGGGAACAAAGTCTCGAGCAAATAATTTCACTTACTTCTGTGAATATTCATTTCAGTTTTTAAACAAATTAGCGAATGCTTTGAAATAATTCTGTATTTACTATTCATGTCTAGGGAAACAATTTCTCTTGTGAGTTCCCCTAAGTAGCCTGAGCAGGATCCAACTGTGAGCTACAAAATGCATATATCAAAATTCCCACTGCTCTTTTTATCTACACTATTTAGTTAGGAACAGAATTTCACTTAATTTCACAAATTAAAGATTCTGTTAGTCAAGATCATTTCTAATTTTTTTATGCAAATAAGTCTTGATTCATCTGTTCAGGAATGTTGCACAATATTTGAAATTCACCACATTTATGAAATTTTACCTTTAAAATTTTTTGCTAAAAGGATGAGGCACTGGAACAGGCTGCCCAGAGAAGCTGTGGATGCATCATCCCTGGAAGTGCTCAAGACCAGGCTGAATGGGGCTTTTGCCAACCTGGTCTATTGAGAGGTGTTCCTGCCATGGCAGGTGTGTTGGAACTAGATGATCCTTAAGGTCCCTTCCAGCACATACCATTTATCTAAGACTTCGTTCTCTCTTTTTCTCTCTGTCAATTTCTCTCATTTCTGTCTGTATTACATTTATTATACAAAACTGTTTATTCCATGCTTTTACAACATGGAGTCCTATACTACTTTGACTTGACATCAATTCAATTTTTAGAGAAGATAGTCTTTTTTATTTTTTTATATTAGGGATTTCACTTATGGAAGCCTTTAATTTACTTTTCCAAGATCAAATAAAAATTCAGACAGAAATAAAGCTAAAAACATGCTTTTAAATTTTGTTTGTTAGAACTCCAAATTGTGCTATTGATGCAACTATTAATTGAAAAAAAAAAATACCGGTTGAAGGGACAGATGTTTAAATGCAAATAGAATTGTGAACAGTGAAGGATAAATAAGATTGCTTTCAGTGTTTCAGTCTGCCTTAGGTGGTGTACTGCAGAAGCTATCTAGTATAGTCTTAATCATAGAATCGCCAAGGTAGGAAATGACCAAGATTATCTAGTCCAGCTGTCCACCTACCACCTATAAGTGCCTTCTAAACCATTAGTGTCTCTTAGTATAATATCTAAGCATTTTTTCAACGCCTCCAGGAACGGTGACTCCACCACCTCCCTGGGCAGTCCATTCCAGAGCCTGACTGCTCTTTTGGAGAATAAATTTTTCCCAATATCCAACCTGAACTTCCCCTGGCACAACTTGTGACCATTCCCTCTCATCCTATCACCAGTTAATGCAGGAGTAGAAGCCAACCCCCACCTCATCACAACCTCCTTTCAGGGAGCTGTTGAGTGCTGTAAGGTTTCCCCTGAGCCTCCTCCAGACTAAATCACCTGAGTTCCCTCAGCCACTCCTCCTAAGACTCGTACTTCAGACCCCTCACCTGCTTTGTTATGTTTCTTTGGACACACTCCAAGGCCTCAGTGTCCCAAAACTGAACACAGCGCTCAAGGTGTGGCTTCACCAGGGCTGAATACAAGGGGACAATCACATCCCTGCTTCTGCATTATTTCTGTTGCAAGCCAACATGCTGTTAGCCTTCTTGGCTGCCTGGGCACACTGCTGGCCAAGCGTTGACCAACACTATTGAGTCCATTTCCTCCACTCATTCTTCCAGCTGCTCTGACCCAAGCTTGTAGTATTACCTGGTATTGTTGTGACCAAAGTGGAAGACCCAGCACTTGGTCTTCTTTAACTTCATCTCGTTGGCCTGGGTGCAGCTATCCTGTTCAGATCCCTCAGTAGAGCCTTCCTACCCCCAGGCAAATCAGCGCTTCCTTCCAATTTGGAGTCATGTGTAAACTTAGTGAGAGTGCACTCCATCTCCTCATCCAAATCAGCAGTAAAGATATTAGACAGGATGGACCTCAGTACTGNCAAATCGGCGCTTCCTTCCAATTTGGAGTCATGTGTAAACTTAGTGAGAGTGCACTCCATCTCCTCATCCAAATCAGCAGTAAAGATATTAGACAGGATGGACCTCAGTACTGACCTATGGGGAACGCCGCTTGTGACCAGTGGGATTTAACTTCTACCAACTGATAGATGGTGGAAAACAGCTTAGCGATAGAGACTGCCAGCTTCCTCAGCACCCTTTGGTAGATGCCATCTGTCATCGTGGGCTTTTAATTGTTCAGGTGGAGTACTAAGCAGATCTCAAAATGTTTCCACCTGAAACACGAGGGCTTTATTCTGCTCCCCATCTGAGCCTTCCAGACCAGGGAGTGGAATACCCCAAAAACAATTGGTCTGACTTTTAAAGACAAATGTAAAGAAGGCATTGGGAACCTCAGCCTTTGCCTTATCATTGGTGATCATGTTCCTCTTCTCTTATTGTTAACAAATTTGTAAAAAAGGTATTTGCTCTCTATAACTACAGTGGCCGGATGGAATTCAAGCTTGGCTTTTGCCTTTCTAATTTTCTCCCTGCATATCCTAACAACTTCTTTGTACTCTCCCTAAGTTGCCCATCCCTTCTTCTCCTGGAAGTAGACCCTCTTTTTCTCCTGGAGCCTCAAAAGAAGTTCCCTGTTCACCCCGGTCTTCTTCCCTGCTGCCTCATCTTATGGCATAGGAGGACAACCTGCTCCTGCACCTTTAGAATTTCCTTCTAGAGGAGTGTCCAGCCTTCCAGGATCCCTTTGCCCTTCAGGACTGAACCCCAAGAAACCCTCCCTACCAGTGTCCTGAATAGTTCAAAGTCTGCCCTCCGGAAGTCCAACATAGCAGTTTTGCTGGCCCTGCTCCTGACCTCACCAAGAGTAGAGAGCTCTTCCATTTTGTGTCCACTCTGCCCAAGACTGCTCCTGATCTTCACGTCTCTCACCACTCCTTCTCTGTCTGCAAACAGAATCTTTTCTACTAGAACAATCTTGTTTCTTTGTTTTGCTGTTTTGAGCACTTTATTTTTGAGTGGTTTATGTTCTGGTACTTTTCTGTTTGTTATTGATTTGCTATTTATCTTTCAGTTTGGTAGCTGAATATTTATACAGGTTTTGGATATGGGATCACAGATATAGTCTAATGGTAATACGGAGTATGAATTTTTGCTTGTACTAACTGCTTTAAAAGAAAAAGTCTTTTTCCACAAACTTATACGTTTGGGGGTTTCTTAGCTAGATCTCATGATAAGAGTTGTCACGCATTTTGCTATTTTTTAATTTGTTTTCTGGAAATAATTATTGTTCTCAAAGTCCATAGATATAGAAATGGAGGTGCAATATTTTTAAAAGCTATTTTAATGCAGCTGTAATCTCTTTAATAGAGACTATTCATGAGAAGTTTTAGCAGCCATATCCTAATTGTGTTTTACAACCCAAACGCAGCAATTCCAAGATGGTTCAGTGAAGTCTGAGTAGGTCACGCAATCTAGTTCGTTTGTCCTGTGAGGAATCACTGTGCACCTTACACGTTCTGTCTCTACTCACTAACCCTTTGTTGTCAGTATTGATCTGGGTCCTGCATACACTTTTCTCTAGCTCTTCTTTTCAGTTTGGTGATCCTAAGACACAATACTTTCAGTATTTTCATCATCAACATTATTATATCTATAATTTATGGACTTTCCAAGAGCCATGCTGAGTTTTGAAAGCTTGTTTTTAATAGGAATTGATAGAAAGTAGAAAGCGTTGCTCTTTTCCATCCATTTTATGGTACCATTAATTTTTCATATTTTGTGGTTTACTTTTTATACTTAGTAGTTGTCCCAGATCCTTAAAGCTATGGCATGTGATACTTCTGTAAGGGTCTTGTGTAGATTTATTGGTTGTTTGTGGTTATTGAACTTACATAGTAAAAGGCTGATCATATACTTTTTAGAATGTGCTTCCCCCTTCCAAATAATAATCTACTTTATTCATCTCCCATCCCATATCGAGATAAGGATTGCAGCAATAAATAATAGTATACCATCCCTGATCCATCAGATATAGCCTAAATTAGCAAAAAGAAAAGACCAGGGCTCCAGTAGATGAGTAGGGCAAAGCATGACTTGCACCTGCTTCACTGTTTTGGTGATAGCAGTATCTCCTTTTTACCCAGCAGTGTTTAAGATTGTAATCTTAGATTCTTCACATCAACTGAGTACTTTGTGATGTCTATCTTTGCTACCAATATTATGGTGTATGTCAGAGGGGAGGATGAAACATATTTAGGACAGAAATTGATGGGTATATTCACGTGATTTTCTGCGTATCTCAGCAAATAAAGAGGACTCTTGCATCTCTTCACCAAATAAGGCCAATGTGAAAACAATTCGCTTAATCTTTTAAGTACTAGTTACTCAATATGACCTGAAAATAGTAGGGAATGAAGTTTTACAAGATATTTGCCTACAGAAAGGTTGGAATTACTGTTTTATTGTCAGGCATTCTGTTAAGTTGCTAACTATTTCTTGATGTACTTCCAGAATGCACATTCATACCTGTCAGACTAATACTGCTGTACAACAGTTAGGATTATTTCCTAACACTGACATGGTGTATTGTAACTTTTTATTGCAAAGAAGTTCCCAAGGCGCTCAGAACTCTGTTTGATCAAACAGAAATAAAATTCAGTACTATTTAGCAACCAGGAGCAAAAAGCAGAAGTCTTGCACAGGTGTTATAAGTCTCTGCTCAACACAGCTAAAAACTTTTCTGAGGAAATTGAGGTGAGAAATCACACGTCTCAAAATTAATTTACAAAATGATCTTTGTATTGACTAACAAACTGAACATGTTGTTACTGCAAAAGATACTACAAGGAAGATTTACACTTCAGACTAGAGAGAGATAGACGTAGGCAACTTAATGTTTTGTAGAAGTAATCTAAAAATTAAGTCAGTTTTTTTAATGATGATTTAATTGAGACTTGTTTATGCAGGAAGAAAAAAGCAGCCTGAAAGACAAGGTGAAAATGCAAGGTCATAGTGTTAACTTTATATGAGCGGTGAAAATACCACACTTCCAGTATAAACTTTCCATTACTGTGTAATACAAATTTATTCAGAACTGTGCTGTTGTTAAGGCTTGTAGAAGAATAACTCAACTTTGTATAGTTCTCCATAGCAGAAAAATGTTAGGTACCATTGGTAAGATATAGGCCTTGCCAAAGCTGGATTGGATGCTGGTGAGATATATGGGAATGTGCTTCCACACAGATGCTGTACTAAAAACACACTTCCATATGTTCCATTTTCCAAGCTGTCTCTGAGGATTTAGCGCGTGAGGGTGTGCGGATGACAGATGGAGATTTCAAAGCAGAGAATACAGAAAAGGGAGTGTATTTGATGAGGGACAAACAAATATATTTAAGAATTCTCCTTTAATCCCAGAGGAGTTTGACTGCTGCAGAAATAATCTGAGTTCAAGGGCCTACATGAGTTTCGTACTACATTTTGCCTGAGGGTAGTCTAATCCTATCATCTATTGCTACAGGCAATATTGGGGAAGGATTTGCAGGAGATGGTATTCAGACTGTGATTAGTATGATGCAGCATGGTATCAGTGCTGACATCCTAAAAGAAGGCAAATTTTATGCAGAACAGTGACATGTCAGAATTTTAAAATTGCATAGAGAACATCATGGCCACTGTTAAGAGCCAGGCACCAATCTCCTTTATTATCTAGGTAACTCTTCGTGTCAGTTCTCACTGTTGGTGTGAGTCTTGAGTTGTGTAATATGCTTTTAAGTCTCAGAAGGAGTGGAGATGAAAGTATATAAAATATCTTGACTTAGGTATGTATCACTCCAGCACAAGGAGATTACCATGAATTGCCCACAGGTACTGTAGAACAACGCGTAGAATGTTTGGTCAAAAACAATTGCAGAGCACACCAGATAGATGACTACCTTTAACTTTGTTTTGGTTAGATTCACACCAAAAATCATGCTGTAAGGAAACTGGCTGTTAATAGAAAATGCAAAGATGAGACCTAAAATCCAACTTTGTCTCAAGTGTTAGTTTGCAATAAAAAACTGTTTTTTTGTAGGGAGGTGTTAGTAATTCATTATTAATGCTACATGTTGAAGGTCATTCATAATTCCTTGGATAAATAAATAGGACAATTTAATCCAAACTTCATTAGGTCAGAACATTCATCAAGGAAGGATAACATGAAGTATCTAAACACTTCAGGAATATTTTATTCTTGTCTTGCATGCCTCCTTCCAAGCTACTGACGTTATCTAATAGTAAATAAAAGAAGTCTGGATAAAGTATGTTTTTTCTTTCCATTCTAACAGATCCCTAGCTCTCAAATATGTCAAAGCAAAATGAAAAAATTATTGCTAAAAGGAAGGATAGATAAGAATGACACACAAAAAAAATAAATTTTCAATTTCATCGATTTAAACAGTAAGAGTTTTTAGTTACTGTGGCAATTCTTTTTATTCTTCTTTGGTGTTGGTCACTTCATACATATTTGGCTTGAAAAAAATAAATCCAAATGTTGAATTTCAAGTTGATATATTTTTTTTTTATGATTTACTTTGACCCTCCCCTAATGAGTTAATCCTTTCAGTGTATAAAAAAAATTTTAGGTTGTTACTTCTCTTTCATGAAGAAGTATTTTAGTAAACGTGATGCTAAAGAACTTATAAATTTGAATTTGTATGTGGCAAATGGGGATTTGATCTGATTGTGCTGGCATTCAGGATCACTGTGGTACATGCTGAGTACTTCAAGCACTATAGTTAGTAAGCCCTCGTGAAATGTGGGACCTGTGAGCAGAGAGACAGTACATTACCAACATGTTAATACTGTTCTGTGCAGATGTACTAGTCAGTGCTAGCCTGACCTTTCTGCACTGCAGACATATGCTCAGTTTTGATTTGCTTTTTCAAAGTAAATTCTTCATGGCTTTGGGTTAGAAAGAGACTTGAAGAAATCATGGCGGAGACAAACTTCTAAATCTGGAATAACAGCTTGAAGAGCTGTGACCTGTTTGTCCATTTCATTTTGGAGTGCTGCTAGCTCATCTCCAGTGACAATGCCAGTGCAACATAAAATCACTCCTTACTAAAGAAAGCAAGATATGAAAGAGCTGCAAGTGTACACGTTGCTTCATTCTTGAACAACAGAGACCTCATCACAGCCTTTTCAATGACCCCACTCAGACAAATGCTGACTGAGATAAGATGAGCTGAAGGAGAGCTGGCTAGTTTATTTAACTCTGCCCCTCTGTGTAAGGTTGGTGATGTTCCTGTATCAGTAAATACTGCAGAAATATTTCAAATCTAAAATGCTTATACAGGCATCTGGGAGAACTAACAAAACTGGAAGTAACATGCTAGTATACGTGTATATGTATAGTGTAGATATTTGGTATATGTAATGAAGAATTGACAGATAAGAAGTTTGAGAGAAGAAAAAATAATGTGAGCAAGTTCAATTTCAGAGGCTGGAAACGTGGGCTGGATAGGAATTAGCAAGAATCTTGAGTATTTGAGCTTTTTCAGATGACCCTTTCAGGCTTGTCTCTTATGACAGAATACTTAACTGGAAATTACAACTTTGATGCAAGAACATTAAGTGAAATTCTGTAGATTACTTGTGAGCAAGGCCAAGCTAAATGTCTGACAATCCATTTTTGACAGTAAGATTTTACTTGTGAAACTGTTCATAGCAGTTGAAGGTTTGAATTTGATCTGAATCGCACAGTAAGATTTTGGTAAGCTGAATGTAGTTACAGACAGTGCTGTAGAAACTGTACAGTATGGTTTGGCACTGCAAATCATAGAGCTTGATCACTATAATGCAGCACCTTGATCATAAATTGTGCAGATTTTTTATTGAGTTATTAGAAACAACAATAAAAAGACAAGTTGTCTTAGTAGATACACAACATAAACTGCTATGAAATTGAGATGGTAATTCATTTGCAGTAACTAGACTAGATCATACTGTAATGCTTCAAAAGCTGCTATACCTGCAATCCTATGCAGTCTTGGCGTAAGTGAGATCTATGCAATTTTATGTCATATTATGTAAAAACAAAGCTGTAGGAAGAACACATCACTACATGGCATTTTTTATTCTGGCTGACATTTTTCTTTTTCCCCAGTAAAAGTTGTTGTACTGATTTCTCAGTGAATAACTGATCATTTTTTCAATATTCATTTGTAACTCTACAGCATGAGAGCTGTAGTACATGACAGTGTATTCTTTCAAGGAGTTATCAGTAGACAAACTGAAGAAGCAGTTGAAAGGTTTCTTCAGAGGATCACATGAGACATATCCTCTACCTGTAAAAATAGTCTGGCTCCACCGAAGCCGCTCCAGTTTATCCCAGCAAGTCCCTGCTGGTCTCTGGAAAGCGAGCTAGGCTGAGAGGCAAGGAAAGTAATTCTCTCTAGATCCACCTACCTGTGGTAAACAGAAGTCACTTCATTTCATCTACAAACACAAACAAGTAAGTTCTCTGGCAGTTGTTTAGTATCAATTTTCTGTATGTTATGAATCAGTTTAGAAACAAAGCCAGAACAACCTGGTATTGCTATTTTATTGATGATTTTTAAATACTGACCATTAGGAAGCCAGTAGCTTACAGATGATACATAGTAGAGATAATAATTTTCTGTGTACTGAAGAGTAGCTGCAACATCTGAGTTACTGCCATGGGTAGCAGCCAATCCTGAAGGCATCTGTGAAAGGACGGGCAATCTCCCTCCCCCTGAAGTCTTACTGGCCTTATTATCACTCTCACCTGTGTCTGAGAGCCAGGAGAACCAGCTGTGTAGCACACACAGCCTCACTGAGTAGCATGGAGGGAGCCTGTTCAGGTTTCTACAAAAACTGATAGAAGAGGCATTAACATACTGTGCTTTGTCCAGAGGGAAGGAAGAGGATCAAGTAAAGCTCATCCTTTAAATCCAAGCCTGTGGATTTGTTTAGGCTTTATGAATCTGCTTCCCCAGATTTTGGACTTTGTGGTATTCCCATTTTTTTCATGGAATAATGCAGATCTCCATCAGATACCATGGCTTTTGCACTCCACGTCTTACAAGTCCTTCTACTGCAGAAGTTTTCCTAGTGCAACAGAGGCCAGCATAGAGCAGGATGGAGAGTTGTGAGTACAGTACAACAAATAGTGCTTGGACTGATGATGGAAGAAGTCAAAGTAATAAAAAGGAAGGAAGGAGTAAATATTCCTATTGCAAGTGGGTGTTCTCTACTGGGACCTGGAAAAGCGAGTGTGAGCCTGTGGGAACCAAGGTAAGACAATCAGAAATAAAATTACATAAATACTGATGGTGCAGTAATGTGGAGTAGCTTGAAAATGGTTTTACCTTTTATGAGGATATCTTTGAAACAGTTAGTGAAATGTGTGAGAACGTTCTTTTTCAGGGTTGTTCCTGATTCCAGGGAATCTAGTTAGAGAGGTAAAAATAGTTTTGTTGCTGTAGCTGTTTATTGTAAGGATGTTTGCAGATACTTTGAAGGAAGGCATATCCTCTTTATGCACCTGACCAGCAGGGCTAGCAGAAACCTGTAGTTCTGGCTTTAGTAACTGCTGCCACCTGGCAAGGGACGGCAGTGTACCTTGTGATCTCCTAAGATAAGCACATTGTGAGTCCGTGTGCATTTTTCTTACTGTTG
Organism: Odontophorus gujanensis; assembly: GCA_013399175.1. Classification (NCBI taxonomy): domain Eukaryota; kingdom Metazoa; phylum Chordata; class Aves; order Galliformes; family Odontophoridae; genus Odontophorus; species Odontophorus gujanensis. The sequence goes on from VXAB01011034.1 coordinate 76,762, forward strand.
TTGCACTGAGCAGAAACACCGTACAGGAGGGAATGATGCAGGTCTATGTTCTACATCTGTTCTTGGAAACAAATGGAAATGATTGTAACATTCTTCAATGTGGTTTCCTCTGTCTTCGCTGTTTGGGGCTAGAACTATGTTTTACATCTTGAAAGAGAGAAAGACTATCTTGTAAATGCACCCAATGTTAGTGTAGCACGAGTCACTTCTGTACAGCTCTGTAGGAAATATCTCTTTATGTTGTCCTAGTTTAGCTTCCTGAAAGCTCCGGTATATTGGGAAAAGTTTGGTACTTCCCTGAATACAGCTTTGGTCATTAAAACTGTGTCTCTGAGAGGTATCTGTTGGCACTCTTGTTGCCAACTGTTGGCATTCTACCAAAGTGCAAGGCAGTGTAACAGAAGCTGGATGGAACCTGGAGCATAGCGCAATGTATAGCAATACTAATTAGGACTTAATTTTTTACTGTGCTCAGCATGTCCCACCTGCTTTTTCACTTACACGTGTGAGGCCTAGGCTTGTAAACAATCATCTGCACGGTTGAGAAGGATGGGTAAAAATCTGTTAAAGTAGTTGATTGGTGTAGTATTCAGACATTGCGAGTTGTGTGGATTTGAATACAATTCTGACTTACTATTTAAGTAATACCACAATTGAAATCACATAAGCTCTCTTTACTCTGATAACTTCTTTCTGTTCTAGAAGCTATTGCTTTGATGGAATAGGAACTCCACACCTTTGTGAAACGACCTGTCCGGTATCCCTACATTCACATATTACTGAATGGACAAAGAGTACAGGTTCTGAGCAGTCACCTAGGCTTTGTCTTACTGTGTCTTTACTTAAGCAACTTCAAGTCTTGTAGGGCTTTTATTTTCTTTTTGATGTTGTACATAAAGCTAGTCGGAAATGATAATGTTTCCAAAACCACTACTTAATGAAGAGCCCTAAAGGTTTGCCAGAATTATCTTAGATTATATTATAGTCACAGTACGATTTGATTTTCTTATTTTAGCTCAATAAAGCTGATGGTAACAGTTCAAAAATAAATGCATGCTTCATGGTAACTCTTCACTTGTATTGGGATTTAATTACATAATCAAATAAAGATAAAGCAAACACTTCTTAAGATAGGTATTTATTACAGCTTATGTTGTTTTGTTACATGTGATAATTGGTAACGTTTCCCAGGCTGATACGTAGTAATGTGCATACTGAGAATGAGGGAGAGAAAAGTGATCTGGAGGAGTGATGCTTTATTGTGTTGAAAGTAAGACTGGTAAGGAGAAAGTACTGTCTCATTTATTTTAAGTGAACCTTTCTGTGGTAGCCTGAGACATTTTCATATTTTTTCCCAATAAAAGTAAAATAAGAAGATGGGCAGCTGAAAATAAACTCTTCAGAAACAACGTTAAGAGAAAACGTTCATATCCCTGGGACCAACTTGCTGCCTGCAAGAAGCATATTGTAAAACCATTTCTTAGCTCCTTGTGTGTGCGCGTTCCTGTTTCAGCCTCCACTCAGAATTATTTAGTGCCTCTTGGTACACCACACCTTCACATACTCTCTCTTTTTTTTTTTTTCTCCCATGAGCTATGTCTGAAAATGTTTAGTATTCCAGAAAGATAAACAAAGGCAGATGAGTTGTTTTTAATTGGCAGAAGCCAGGTCATCACCTGGAATAAATGTTACTTCACTATTGGCTTCACATTTTTTCCTTTCACATTCCTGCTTCTTCACACTCTTAAATTCTGTGTGGGTAAGGGCATAGGGATGTAAATTCAAAATGACATCAATGAAACATTCATTTCTATGAAACTAGTAATTCTCTGTTGTTTATAGATAAAAATATTATAGGAACAGTGGGACAGAGTGTAAACGCAGATCAGTTCTTCATACTGTTTTGGTGCAAGAATGAATCGAATCAAGCGATAGTAATGAGAGCTAGTCTGAAAACAAGGAGAAAGGCAGGGTTCCCTGAGCAAAAATTAATTGAGCTGTGGAATGCCCAAAACAAGTTGGTATGGATACTGGAAGTTCACATTGGTTCAAGAAATGAGCTAAAGAAAGCACTCTTGTCAAGAATTGCTAAATTTGTTGGAACCTCACCTCAGTCAGGAAGGAAGTCCCTAGGCCAATATTAGTCGGGTGGTAGAAGAGTTCCACTTTAGAAGAGTTAGAGTTTTACCTTAAGAGTGTAAACTGACACTCTTGGAGGAAGACTACTTAGTCTCATGACCTTTGTCTGACATAACATTGCTTTTCTTCTGTTAAAATTTTGTTTTCAGTTTGCAGTGTGTAGTGTCAGAGGAGCTTGGGTCACTCTGTAGCTCAGCTTTTGTAAGATTTATTGAAGAAGCAGGCCCCTGAGGGGCCCCTGGGCTTGAGATATGTACCTGCTCAAGAAACAGGAGGGAACTCGCTATGATGTTTTTTTAAACATGTGTATTCTGATCTTTTCTAAACATGAATTGTTTGGTGCCTTGCAGCCTCGCCCACTTCACTGACCTGCTAAAGTAAATACTGATTTTTTATCAAATTCTGTGCACTTGGAATATTTTGCCAGCAATTCTAGAAGCAACAGCATATTTACACCAGTGTTGCTTTCATTGGTTTTTATCTTCATTCCCCTTCTCTTTATTGTTGTTGTGGTGTGGTGATTTTTTGTGTGTGTTTGTTTGTTTGTTTGTTTGATTTTATGAGAGTCAAATAAGCAATTTGAGGTCACCATGTTACTTATACGTGCTGTGATAGCCAGAGGATCAGAGTTGCCTTTTCTAAAATGTTGACTTCTTTTGGTAATACAAACTTAGAATTTGGAAGGCTTTGATGTTCAGTGAGTGCAGTTTCCTGGTGCGTGGTTACTTTGGAGAATAAACATCCAGAACACAGACTGCCTTATGTCTATGCTGCACATTTTCTGCTTTTATGTTGAGGATTGTGGTGTATATATTCTTGAATATAGCTTGTTTATTCAGAATGTTGAGTGCTTTATATAAAGGTTAATGAAGTCCTTCTCTCAACACATCTGAGAGTGGCCGTTAGCTGTATTTAAAACTCTGAATCGGAGGGCGCAAGAATAAACAGCTTACACAAAGTTGTGCATTAATTCTGTGGCAGATCTAGGAGTATTTGTCTCCCAAGACAACTATGGTGCTTTACTTTCAGTGCTGAACGTATTCTACATAAATATTAGTGAATGCTAAATGCTCCCCTATAGGAATGAGCTCTTTAAATGTCAGAGTAGAAGAAATTTTTTTGTGAATCTATTTTATACTATGAAAAAGAAAACATAAATGTTTTCTATCCACTGTGGTTTGCAAGCACTGAACTTTGTAGATAAAGGACACTGAAATGCTTGAAGAACTTTAAGATCAAATCATCGGCCTAACAGATATGGAGAAGCTAGGGCTTAGGCTCTCATTTGAAGAGCAAAATTTAACTTCGGGAACTGTCTGTGGTATGCAGAAGTTCCATGCCTCTTAACAGGTAACTGCACATTGGGTTGTTTATATGCATAACAAAGATTGAATCAATCTTGGGTTTAACGTCTGAATATGTATATGTAGGAAGAGAGAGGATAGGAAATCTACAACTTCACAATGACTACAATCTTTAAACACATGTTGAATATGCCTATGTGTGCCTTTATATGTGTGCATAGATAAATAGATAGGCATAGGTTGTTTTCTTCACTGAGTTATAGACATTCTTCTATTTTTGGTTCCCATGGAAACCGGCAAGAACATACAGATGCATCCTATGCATACCCTGCACTCTGGCTCAAAGAGCCACAGCATCTGGAGCGCAGGAGTAAAATGTCTGCTGTCCTTAAGTGTTCAGAGTGTAATCCCTTGTGCAAAAAAATTAGCCATCTTTAGCTTTTCATAGTACTTAAATCAGTGGAGTAGCAGAAGTCCAGCCTTTGAAAGTGAAATGATTTTGTTGTTTACACTACAAAAACTGCCAGTCCATGCNAGGACTAGGGATTTACATTTAGGTTTTGAGCACCTACATAGTAATTAGACTATACTAGCATAGAATCATAGAATAGCTTGGGTTGGAAGGGACCCCAGGTTCCAACCCCTCTGCCACAGACAGGGCCACCAACTTCCAAATCTGGCTTTTAGACCAGGTTGCCCAGGATCCCATCCAACCTGCTTTTGAACACCTCCAGGGATGAAGCATTCACAGCCTTTCTGGGTAGCCTGTTCCAGCAGCTCACCACTCTTTCTGTAAAGAACTTCCCCCTGACATCNTTTGAAAGTGAAATGATTTTGTTGTTTACACTCAAAAAACTGCCAGTCCATGCAGAGGTAGTTTATTCAGCTGATAATATTTTTCAAAATCAGAATGAATTCCGCTGTAAATCTAAGATGGGGGGAAACAAAGAACACAATGACTTTGTTCTGGCCCAGTATTCAGTGGGGATTTCATACCTGGAGAAACTGTGCCGGTGCAAACTTGTGACAAATCTGGCTTTTAGACCAGGTTGCCCAGGATCCCATCCAACCTGCTTTTGAACACCTCCAGGGATGAAGCATTCACAGCCTTTCTGGGTAGCCTGTTCCAGCAGCTCACCACTCTTTCTGTAAAGAACTTCCCCCTGACATCCAATCTAAACTTTCCATCCTAGAGCTTAAAACCATTCCCCTTTGTCCTGTTAACTGTCTACCCCTGTAAAAAGTCAATTCTACTCCTGTTTATAATCCCTTTTTAAATACTTTTAAATACTGAAAGGCTGTGATGAGGTCTACTCGCAGCCTTCTCTTCTCCAGTCTGAACAAGTCCAGCTCCCTCAGCCCATCTTCGTAGAGGAGAGGTGCTCCAGCCCTCTGATCATCTTCGTGGCCCTGCTCTGGACCCAATCCAGCAGCTCCGCATCTTTCCTGTAGTGGGGGCTCTAGATCTGGATGCAGTACTCCAGATGGGGCCTCCCAAAGGCAGAATAGAGAGTTAGTCATCTTCCTGTCCCTGATGGCTACCCCTCTACTAATGGAGCCCAGGATACCACTGGCCTTCCAAGCTGCAAGAGCACATTACTGGCTCATGTTCAGTTTTTCATGCACCAGGAACCCCAGGTCCTTCTCTGCAGAGCTACTCTCAAGGAGTTCTTCTCCCAGTCTGTATATGTATCTGGGATTACTTTGACCCAAGTGCATAACTTTGCTATGTTGAACCTCATTAGTTTCACTGGCTGCACCTTTTGAGTTTGTCGATGTCCCTCTGGATGGCAAATAAACAATTTTGTTGAGATGTTCTAAACAATTGCTAAGAGAAAATGGAAAACTCAAGCCATTAGAAATCTCATTTTTTTGCCTAAGACAGAATGATAAACATGAATGTTTTTGTGGGCAAAATCTGTATTGTTGCTGATGTCTGAGAAGTTGGTAAGAAATGAGATGAAATTCATCTGAAGATGCATTTATTGGTTTTCTATGCTGTTCACTCAACAGCTTCAACTCTTTCAGTGCTCAGTAAAACATTTTAGTCCTAATGGAATTGCAGCCTGGTGTTGAAATCTCTAATGAGAAAATAGTTGAGATATAGTCCTCTTCTTTCTCAATGATGGGATGAAGTTGGCTCCTTTTTGACTCTACAAGGTGAGCTATAGATTCTAGCAAAATGTGCCTACTTGCTTGGTTTGGTTTTTTTTTGTTTTTGTTTTGTTGTTTTTCCTTCTTTGGGCATATCTCCAGTTCATTTTTCAAATTATCAAATTATAACTGAATTGAGTTCAAGGAAAAAAAAACAACCCTCTTCTGTTCACTGTATCTTCACTGTATCTTCACTGTATCTTCACTGTATCTTCACTGTATCTTCACTGTATCTTCACTGTATCTTCACTGTATCTTCACTGTATCTTCACTGTATCTTCACTGTATCTCTAAACCATAAGCAGTCCAAGTTTGAAAAAAATAAGTATCAGTCGATCAATTCACACAATATGTTAGGGAGTGTTTTCTTTTTCCAGCTGTATAGGATAAAACCATTTTGGGAGAAGCTTAACGTATTTGTTTCCATGGCACTAGACCCATAATTTAACTAGACTCAGTCTATTGCACCGAATAGAAGGACTACAAAGGTCAAGCTGCATCAGTGACCTGAACATCCTTTGGGAAAATACAGGCAATATCAGAGCATCTCTGATGAACGTCTCTTTTCTCAAAATCCATCTGAAATTTTATACACACCTCCTCTAAGACCTATGCTACATGGAGAGTACTAGCAATGATACTGCTCTCTGAAAGATAATTGTTCCAGTTGCTGCTCTCCTGTGAAATCTTCATCTCTGTAATCCAGGTGTTTTAGGTGTATACTAATAAATCATCTATATGTGCATGTGGACAATTGCTGTTTGGGGGGGGGGGAAGAGATTCTTGTGCCTGATCTGGACATTTTATAGAAGTCCTAAAAGTATGCTTGTTTCTGTAGTCCTGATAACTTCCTGTTCCGCAAGGACATAATAAGGATGAGCTCCACTCAGCCACCACTGCTAGGGCACAAATGTCTCTAACTTTGAGCTTGTGTTGCTTGTGCCCACCTATGCTGTGAATTTATCAACATAACTGCTTCTTGAAAAATCTCTTCAATTTTTCTATGAGACTTTTAGTTGGCATTTTTATTTTCATTCTAATAGCTGCCACTTACACATTCCTTGACTGTAGTATCCTTTTGGGATGTTTTGTAGAAATACATAAATACAAAGGTGAGTATTGTTTTACTCTTCAGAGTAATTTTTCTTTAATATATAAAAATTCTGAATGCTCAGAAGCAGGGTGCTTCAGTAAAGGAAAGAAAAGAAAATCTGCTTTGGAAGGACAGACGTTTCCTTTTTAAAAAAGAACAGTTCATACAGCTTCTTACTATCACGTTGATTTCATTCTAAAAATTTAATCAAATAATCCTCTTTACTCATTTTTTCTGCTTCATAAATGAAAAGTGTTTTTTATCCTGATGCTTGTTTTTTTTTTTTGTCTAACACCTGCCTTGTCCCATGTCTTAATTTTAATCTTAGAAGATGAAAAAGCTCTTCTCATTGCCTGCATTATTATCAGATTAATAAATTTACTTGCTGTAGGATACCTAAATAATGTGTTTTTCTTGTGAAATAATTATCAGATTGCATCCATTTCTGTCTGAGGGAGAAAGAAATCTTACCGTATTTTGTATAAAATGTTTGTCATATAAAATCTCTTATATTTCTTTAGATATTTTCTGTTTCTACTTTGATAAAGCATTCTTCCTAGAAAGCAACCAGGACCCACTAGAAATTCACTCCTCAGCTGTGGTTTGCTAACATTGTTGAATGTCTTGCTTCAAGAGAGAAAATAATTTTTAAAGCATTGCACATTCATAGCTCACCCTGACTTCCTCACTTTCTTCCTTATCTTTGTCCTTTAATCTAGTATATGTTTGAAATGACTAATGTAAGAACAGGTTTATGGAATGTAATGAGGTTATTAACGTATTTAAATCTAAGTAATTGCTGGAATACATTCCTGAACACAGAGCTAACAAAATAAAAATGCTATATTAATAGCTCATTAAGAAGTAATTAACCTGTATTTTCTTCTTATTTATTCCTTCTGCTTTGACTGAGACTCTTCCTTGTGTATACGATCTTCTTGCATGATTCCTTTCAAACATGTTTTTGAAGATATGCTGAAATGCATTTTCATGATGTATGCGTATAACTCACAAGAAACTGTAACACTAAGAGTTGATTCACTTCGATGTAGTTTATGGGCAAATATCTGGCATAAATTACTATTTTATTGCACAACAGATGAATGAGAGAGTACCTGATTTTACTTCACTGAAGCTGTTCCAGATTTTGATGAAAATGAGGTTAGAACTTACTTGTCCAGTTATAAATAAATTGTGTAGTTTTGCTAAATGAGAATAATGGCTAATGCTCAGCCAAATTAGTGTTCTAATAGAAAGTTGTCCATGCAAAAATTAGCACAATCTCTTACAATATGTTTATAGTACAGTTGGGACTGTTCTTCCTCTAATTACTTCACACAAATCTGAATGTAATGAAGGAAGAGCAATTTGGGAAGTACTAGGTGTAGTGAAGGAAATGTGAACTGCTTTTGACCCACTTACCTCCTGTGGAACGCTTACTGGATGTGGCTTTTTGAAATGTCCACCTCTTGAGGGAAAGATAATCCTGTCCGTGGTAGGTCGCTAAGCAGCAGCATCTGTGACCTTAGCTTTTAGCAAACACCAGGGAGACCTGGTATGCTAACTTGCAAGAAAAATAACAACAATGTGTGGAGCACAGTGGAAGTCCCATGGCCAAATTCCATGGTCATCCTGTAGAGATGGGGACTTGGTAGTGTTGGAACTGACAAACTATCTTGTTTTTCTGAGTGAACAGTTTTACACCTTTCCGTCAAAAACGTGTTTTCAAGTAAATCAAACATTGCAAGATCAAGGTGTGTTTGACGAGAGTTACTAAAGGTCAGCCTCAAAGTAAGAAAAAGTTTTAAATGGCTTAAGGGAGAGAAAACAAATTGGGGTGGCAGAAAGATTCTATTGCAGACTAGCTGGGACCAGCCACACGGAGCTTCTCCGTCCTCCCTTTCACCGCGTTCCCCCTGTCTCCCCCTATAGGGACATCTATTGGGTAAGATTTGCACACTCAGTTATACTGAGTACCTCCCTGGGGAACTTAGAAATCTGTATAGAGCTGTTCCATGACTTAATGTGTTTGTGGTTAGCTATATTGTTCACGTTCCTGGTTAAGCTCTTGTGTTTTGATGACAGTGTGTTTATCACCAGCATTACGGAAGAATCTGTTGATTTAATAAACTGCACTACTCATTAATGGAGATGTGAGAGTTCTCATGGACCATGCCCAAGCTCCTTTAGAGTGATTGTGGGAGCCCATGTGAATGCATCTCGATGAGTTACACGGTGTGCTATTTATGAGTCTGTAACTATGATAGGCCATATATAGAATGCAGTGAAACTTAAAGCACCAAGTCACTCACATTCTAAGCTCAGTTACCCCTGAACCTTCTGATACCTGAGAATGAGCTGGAATGCAGGTGGGTTTATTTTCTGCCAAACTTCTCCACTCTTTTCATATGACGACGCTATTAAATTGCTATTTATTTAATTGAATTAGATGTCATTTAATACTCCAGTGGGTAAGCGTGAGTCATGGAGAAAGATTTACTGCTATACATTCTTAAATTTATGGAAGTGTTGCAGTAGTTTATAACATAAGAATGCATATACATATTTGCATTGATACTTTTATATGGGACATAGCCATCGTCAAAGAGAGACCTTCTTTGTTCAGTGGCCCTGAAACTAAACCCACGCATGGCAGTTTTTTATACCCTGACATGGTTAAACACACAAGCTCCTTCTTAAACTTTGTCTTCTAAATTCATATCTATGCAGAAAGTGATTAATTTGTTATATCAGAATGCTCAAATTTGAGCGTGAGGCAAAACAGCTGTCTTGTGCTATCACTGAGAAGACTGAGCCTGTTTTTGAAGTATTTAACTGAACTCTATCATTGAAAGCAGGAGATATAGCATATAAAACATCGTAAAATCATCTTTCTAATGAATAATCCACAGCGTCGAAGTAATCATTCATGGACAGCTTGTGGGATACTTAAAAATCAGAAGATCATAAAATGTTGAAATCCAAAAGTTGCATGATATTCAGTCCTACCTGCAATGGTGAAATAATTGGAAGCTGATTGGTAAACTTTAGGGTTGTGATTAATTTCAGAAATCTCCCAACATCATTACTGTCTCATTGCCTGTGCTACTCACTATACTTTAAAACTGATGTTGATACAAAGCTCAATATAATGAAAAAGTAATAGGGAAAAGGTTCGGTAAACTGTGAAGCCAGAAGCCAGACCCATAAAAGAGTACATCAACGGAAAATTGGAAAGAGTTTGCTTCTTCACATTAGCTTACTGGGACTTTGAAGCAGTAAGCTAATGTAACCCATGTAAGCTTCCATGTTAGCATAGCTGCCTTGCTGTGAGTGTCCATACCAGCGCAGATTTCTGCAATTTCTGAACCTACCTTCTGAACCTCCTTCTTTCCGAGAGCCACTTTTAAGTTATTTTTGCCATTTTTAAGCTATTTTCACCATTATTGCATCAAACTTAAGTTGAATACGGTACCTTGACTAAGTGTAATGGAAAACCCATTTCAAGCATCATTAGCCTTAACAGATCATTTCTCGCTGAATCGAATTCTTTAGTGAAGTCAACAAAAAAGAGTGATGATAACTGAAATATTCAAAAGCGACTGATTGTCGTCCTGAGGTATGTCCCTTGTGCCTCATCTAGGCACGTGTCATACCAATTCACTTTGGTACTGTTTGTTTATTTTTGAATGCTTGACTTTGCTTCCAGGCGATATCAGTAAGGCTGGTTTGTAGGTCTGTGCTTCTTTCAGTACTGTTTCTTAGGTACTGAAATGTACATTGATCTCGTCCAGAAATCTGATTACCTTCCAGGTTGCAATAGCTTCCTATGTATAGAAAGCAACTTATACTGCTGCTCTATGAGATGCTTTGTTAGTGCTCATGTAACAACCCTCGTTCTTACTGTGTTCTCTTACATTTCAAGAATACTGTCAATATTTGTTCTACTAACATCCTTTCTGTTACTTTATTTTTGGATCTTGCTCTTCTTTCAGTGCTTAAAAACACATTCTGGTATCAGATATCAAATACCTGTGGTATATGCTGTTGCATTATATATGCAGAATCAAAACTCAACAGTTCCAGACCTTCTCTTCCTTTTATTTTATAGCTTTCCAGTATAGCTAATCAATCACAGTTTGAGCAAGAGTAAATTCTCTTCTTGTGATGTGTTGGTCTTCTGACTGTTTACGTGCAGTTGTCTTGATTTCCTGACTGGAGATTTGGCAATGTGAAGTTAGGCACGATTTATTTCTATAGAGGAAGTTCTCAGTGAGGACAGACTTTCAGTACAGGATTTAGCCGGCTGCTGGTCCTTTCTTTTCCATTTGTTTCATTCTTGCCTCCCTCCTACCCCACAACTTTGACATTTATCTCAACAAATGAGTCTCTCCCTTTAAAAAATGTAACACACTTAGCTCTTGCATTTGTATTAAGTAAATTCTGAGTGTCAAATTCTGTCCATGACATAATTCGTCAAGCTAATAGTCTCAGCAGAAGTTACTACATATGTTCAGCTTGATAGTTTTTTCAATATTTTCTAGCTCCTAATTCCTCTATTTAATGCCAAGACATTCTCTATGAAGTATATATATAACATTTTAAACTGTTGTTTGTGATAGTAGCAATGACAACAAAATTATGCCCTGAGTATATGAAAGCTCTAACATCTCAGCTAGAAAGAAGTACCTGAATGAAATCTCAAAACACTCTGAGAAGAAATAATTTGTTTGGGGTTATGTGTGTGGAAGAGTTACATTCCAAAGATACTTTCAGACCATGTTAATTTGGAAGAGGTAATAGAAAATTCTTTAAAGCCATATTGATAGCTTTGCTGGAATTAATATTAGAATGCAAGTCAGTATATATAGTCTGACATTTTTTTTCTAGATGTCATCTGGCAATTTGACATCTAGAAACATTCCGAGAGAAATTGTGACTGTATTTGTGCTCTGAATGGGATGGATGAGAGGTCTTAAGTACCAACAAATTTAGTCTTATTTTCATAGGTTCTTTTTGCTTTAGTTGCTGCTATTCTACGATAAAGTTTTTCTAGCCTTCAGAGAAACGGAGGAATGTGAAGCAGCAAACGAACATATGATTCAACTTTTCCAGATGCATGAGAACTGAAATAATGCAGAGAAGCGGGGCATCGCATATCGCTGGGTTAGCACTTTAGATTACAGCGGGTCAAATGAGAAGTGAAATTCTGTGTCCTCAATGAATAGTTGCCATCTGGCTGACTTTGGATCCAGATGTCACATTTCTTTTCATCCTGCAAGTATAACAACTGTTTCAAGGTTTACTTGGGGGGAAATACAGCAAGTATGGAGGAGGCAGATGTGAAGTAGACATAAAGATTTTGGAAAGTAATTAGAAAAGATTGGATATTCTATTTTATAGTCTTCAGAGATTTGTTCCACCTGGTTTACCGTTATTACAAATGTTGGGAATATCCTTGAAGTGTCAAATAAGACAATGTTTGTGCCTTTATATTGTATCACCACAGTGTTTGGATACTGTCTGTATTTGAACATTGCCTTTTATTCATACAGCAGTATTTCTATAAAACTGAGAAAGCAGTAACTATTAAATCATTTCTTCCAACATGACGTTTACATTTTAAAAAGTGTATTTACAACATGGAAGTTGAACTGAACCGCTGATAGAAAAAAAAATAAAGCAGGATCTAAAGGCAGAAGTCTGTATTACTTGAACTCGACAGTAAATAAATTTCCTGGTGAGGTTGGCAGGAGAGGAAGCCTCCAGGAAACTGCATGATCGTTGCTGAAATCAGTAACTACCCATCAGAATGTATTCTGCTTACTAGAGAAAATGCATCTGCTCTGTAGTGTGGTTTATTTTGTTCTTTTCCCTCTACTTATCCGTAGGACTAGGGACCGGCGTTGATGATGTTAGTGGCTATCGTGGGTTTTGAAAAACTGTGATATACCAGATATATTCTCCACACTATGTTCTCTCTTTTACTGAGAGCTTTAGGCTAACAAGGCTGTTGGCAGCAGCTATCTGAAAGAAGGAAGACTTCTTTCAAAAGAATGGCTACGGAAGTTTCTAGGCACCTATGGACTAGATCTCTGGCTCTGGATAGAATTTAGTGCGATGAGTTTTGAAGTTTGAAACTGTACTTCAACTTCTGACTTCCTAAAGTCCACTTAAGTCCGTATAGAGTTAAAAAGATAAAAAAATGCAATTATGCATTCATTGACTATTGAAATATCACTGCCTGATGCTTTTTATCTACTGTACGATTCGGCTTCTCTTACAGCAGTCAAATTGGAACAGGGTTCGTATCAACTTTTGAAGTCCTGAATAAATTAAGTTCAGCAGTAGAGAGGGATTGTAACGGCAGCTCTGTAGCAGCACTGTGGTCTACGAGGAAAGGTGTATTTTCCTTCAGCCAGCCTAAGGCGGCACCTGGAGGCAGCCCACCATCACACTCTGTGTTTTCATAAATTCTCTCTCAAGTTCTTGTTTGTGCATACACTGCACTGTGGAAACATCTATGCAAGAGCATGTTTACAGAATTGTTTTTACTTCACCACAACGTGCAGCTGTCCAGGCCTGTTCCCAGGCGCTGTGTTTGGTCATTAAATGGGCAGAAAGCATCACGCCCTTATTTCTGCTTCTGTCTCGATGAGAACTTTGTTTTCTCATTGGGATTGAATCTAACCATGGATTTTTTTTCATGTGCCTGTATTAGTGGGTTTTATCATTTTCATTTCTAGGCTTTAGATTCATAGATTTATAATACCTTGTCTGGTTTTGATGGTAACCTGTCCCAGTAGTTCCAAAAACTATGTATTTGTAAAAGATCTTGTCCTCCCTGGTGGACATGCGTTCTGCCTACACTCTGTGTAGAGGGATATGTTGCTGTGCGATTTGTCTGTTTTGCCTGCAGACTTGGGGGGCCTCAGCACCATCATAAATTTGCACGTCTGTTGTCATTGTCCATGACATGGACTTAATCCATTTCCAAGCCGTTCATATTTCCATATGTATGTGACCAGTTCCTATAAGACAAAAGCTCATAGTATAATTCCTAGCTCTAATTCCAGCTAGTAACTGGTGGTTTGCTTATTTAAGAGGGGGAAACATCTCATGAAGTATATTATTCTGTTCAATTTTGGGTGCTGAAACACGCTTGTAAGAAGTGATTTGTTTAAAAAAAAAAAATAGTAATTGCTTATCGATTATTTTGTATTGTATAGTTTTAAGAAAATGTGTTTGGTTTGCTTTGTCTTGTGAAACTACTATCCTAGTAAGTATGGTTGCACGTGAATCCCAGAGCCCTGATTTCAGTCCTTTGTGCTGACCAGTGTAGCTTAAACCATCAAAAATCAGCCTCTCGCAAAGCCTGAGCTTAAGACTGAGTTATACAGTAATATCTCAAAATAAAACGTCAGAATGAATGCAAAAACTAGTCAGAAACAGCAGTGATAGCATAAATGTAACTATTTAAAGCTAATGCTTCTGCCTGAAGTTACAAGACAATGGGCATAATTCCATCCCAAACTCTGGCCTGATCCCTACGGATATGTTTCAAGGTTGGTTTGGAAAGTGGTTTGCTGCGGAAACTGAGAAGCTGAGATTAATCCTTCACTGAAACACAGCCTTAGCCTGTGCGCGTCAAGTGTCTTATTGCCAAAGTCCTGATCTTTGAAGTAGTTATGTTCTCTCATGTGTCAACTTACGGAAGCTAACGTGTTGAATCCCTGTCTCAACTGTTCTACTATTGAATTCCTGAAAGGAACATTTCTAATATCATTTATCTTCCCCATTCTAGACATGCTTTGATTGTATCTTGCGTTATTGCTTCACCTAGGGACTTGGCCATTACAGTACACATTGAACTAGGAACATCAGCACGTTCTTAGGAGCTGTCCTGAAATCGCTGTTAACTTACAAAAGACATTTTTGGCCTTTTCCTTCAACAATAATATACCTAGAAAATTTTAAATTCCAGAAAAAAGAATTGTATGGAATTAAATGCTATGTATTTACTTAGAAAATAGTAAGGAAACCAGTTCTTGCAGCCCAGGTATATTTAATGAAGAAGAGAAACTATGTACTGGTGTATGGGAACTGTTGAATCACAGCCTGAACCACTGATTGGTCGCCTGAGGTGAGCACTGAGTCAGCCACAGGGGCACAGGTGAAGGCAATGTGTCTGTGTGACTGGAAGGAGTGGAGTCTGGCTCCACCTCTCCCAGACCCCATTTAAGGGCTGACCACCACTGGGGAAGGATCTCTTGCTGGAGATCGCTCCCCTGTGGAGTTATCGGCGAACCTCAACCGTCTGGAGAAGGTGAGCCTCTCTATTCACCAGTTGTCTGTTTACCATCCATGTAAGCCTAACATAGTATACCATCTTCCTCGTTTTTTGTGAGCACCACTCTTTGAGTTACTCACCCTACAACTGGCTTTCAATTTTTTTCAAGTTTGGATGTATGCCATGTGATATTACACATACTCATTGTACTGTTTGCTTATACTAATTTTGTGTAACGAGGGGACCTAAGTAAAATTACTTAGGACAGTTGATTTGTAGAAACTGGTAGGTGTACGTACCTTGCTCTGAAAGCAATGGCTCCTATTTATTTCCATGGAAACTGCAACAATTACAAAGAGCACAATACCGATGTGTAATAGAGCAAATTCTCTGCTCCCAAACACAACTTTTCAACATAGTCACCACTGTTGAGCTAACTTGTGCAGATGAGCTGGTTGAGATGCTTTATGTTTTGTGGTGTGACAGCACCTAAAGGTGGCCAAGGAGCACTGTAAACAATATTTAGTGTTACAGAAAAAAACTAATGGTATTTTCTCTGTCCACGCAGCTGCCAACATTGTGTCACATTGCTTTAATTATTTGGTATTTTCTTTTTGACTTCGTGTGTAATTGATATAAAGCAAAGTAGCTCCAATTACACAGGGGATACAAGGTACACAGGGGATTTTTTAAAAGCTCATTATAAACAATACATATGCATATTTTTGCCCCAGCTGAGTGCAGTCATACCTTCAAAGTCAATCCGCTCATAATGTCATTGAGGACTCTCTAATTCAGTCTTGAATACGTAGCATACAAGTAAGCAACAAGCTACAACATAAAACAATTTTTTTAACATTGGCCTACTGTTTGTGAATTTGTGGCCTAGGTGGACTCAATCTCTGATTTTTCTCATTGCTTAAGATTTTTCTACCAGACTGTAAACCACTAGAAACAACTCCAGACTGAAGCGGCACTAATGCAATAAATGCAACTGCTGCAGGTTTATTCTATTCAATTGAAAATGGTCTTTTTTTCTATTTTTTTTTTTTTTTTAATAAAGCAGTGACTAAAGTAATTTTTATTAATGTATTTGGAGACTACAGATTCCATGATAGAACTTGCTCCTACGTTTTGGACCTTTTTATGTCTTCGTTTTTTTCTTTTTTTTTTCTAGCTCATATTTGCATTAGCTGTTAAGCCCTCTATGGGGAAAAGGAAATCTACTGGTAGGACTTACAGAGCAGTAAAAGAAGAAAAAAATGAAGTCCTCTGGTCTGTATTTTGCATGCTGTTTTCATTTTGATAGCTTTTCCTGTGTGTAGTTGAAGAACAAGGGCATGATCTTATCCCCCTTCTGTGTGCAATGGCCTTAGATGTAACCCTAAGAAAGAAAGAGAGACTAATCAAGTTACTTTGTCTGTAGAGAGCTCGGAACTACTGCAGCTACTTTTTCTTAGAGTATTTTCTTTTTTTTCTTGGGTCAGTTTGCCTCCATCACCTCTACTGATACATTCCTTTCTCTTAGCTGTGCTGCTAATATTCTGCGTGGCTTTGCTGGCCCCTTACTTAGGACAGTGTACAGGAGAATAAGAAGGGCTTAAAATCTGAATCTTTTGTGTCTCATTTGACAACACTAAATATTTAAGTATTTACAATTTTGAGGTGGATGCTCAAAATTGGTGGATTGCTCTATCTGCTTAGAAATGCTACCCAAGGCTAAAAGATGTTTTTTGTCACGACAGTTGTGTCAGAACTAGCACGTTTTAATAAGTTTGGTACCGAATTTGTTTTTTTTTGTCTCAAAAACAACTGTTTTTTGTCACTGGTTTCTAGGCTCTTACAGAAAGAAATTATACTTTAAAATACTGCTTAAAGATAATACTTTATTTTCAATAGTGAGTTTGCAACATTGTCTGAAAAACTATGCATTCTTTCCCTGTATTATATATTACCTTAATTACTCTAGAGAGTGTTTGTTTTCAGTCTGTCCTGTTACTTTTTGTAGCACTTAAATAGTGCATCTAAGTTTGAACTTAATAGCAGAAAGCAGTAAGTTATAAGTTCAGGCTGGTAAGGCAGTTTGCTCATCAGTGGGAAACCTTGATTAAAACTATAAAGTAGCCGGTATGTGAAGAAGTTTCCCTGTAAGCCAAGGGAAAGCTCTGTTGACAGGAATTGTAGGATTTTAGTGAAGGATTTTGGAGACAAATGTATCATCTTGGGATTACTTGATACTTCTATTTGCATGGTTAAAATTACATTAGTTCTTGTTATTAAAAGGGAGAGGGAGCAACTAATATCATATTAGGCCACCTATATTAGTCTGCCTTACTTTCAGCTACTTTTTCCGAAGAACCTAGAGCTTGTGTTGGTCTTGTGCTAGCTGTGAACTCAATGCAACATCTCAGATTATAGAAAAGAACTTGAAATGTGACTGGTCATTGTTTCACTAGGAACCTTGAACCAAAGAGAGGTATTTCAGTTAAATTTCAAGGAAAGTTGATGTGTGGAGTACACTATTCAAACAGAAGTTAAATGGAAATGTTTGATTTTTCCCTCTCTTACATTTTTTTTTTTTAAGGAAAGTTACTTGCTTCAGTGTTTATGAGAAATCCAGATTTCTAGTTCTGTAAGTTTCTGGGTTTTATTACCTCAACTTTTTTTTAGAATAGGTTGCTGTTTGTTGTGGGATTGAGAATGTAATTCTTATAACTTTTAGTTAGGTGAAATGGGTGAGTGGAGAATGAAATTAGGAAGACCAGGAATTACTGATTTGACTAAAGAACAAGTGTGTGTGTGTGTGTGTGTGTTTTATTTCTTAAAAACAAAGAACAGAAACAAGTAAGGAAAAGAACAAGGCTGTAGACGGGAAGGAGAATGGAAAATCCTGAGTTAAAGGAAACATTTGAAGCCAGAAATTAGTGTTCTAGTCCCTGCTAGGGAACTTGGTCGAGACATGAGTTGAGGTGATGTTGCTAACTTCATTTGGTGATGCTTTCTAGCAATGGTCGGCAAGTATATTAAGAAAAATAAGCTTATGATGGTTACAAGTATAATAAAATCTATTTGTTGTGCCTCCTTAGTAGAGAAAAATCAAAATATCATAGTATTTGGTTGTTCAGAACACTGTGTGAAAATGGTCCAGTGTTTTTGAAAAGTGTTTTGTGGTGATGACAAAAACTGAGATAAAAAGATCTGCAAACTGGAACCTGCATCTTAGTCTCACTTGGGAAATAGCAAGGCTCCAGAAGGCAGCTGCAAATACATCAGGTCACCTAATAAAGGACCTTTTGTTCCTACAAAATCTTAGCTGCATATAAATGTTTATGATCCCTTTGATTATTCTTTCGGCCATCTTCCATTTTCCATTGTGGAGTTTTATTACTGCAAAAAAACATTTCCAATGAGGGATTGTTTTGAATTCTTGCCCCTTTCTAAAATAGTTTATTGTAAAATATCTTGATTATAACTTGTTCATACCTGTTTCTAGACTTAGCTTTAAAAGTAATTGTTAAATGACCAACTTTTGATCAGAACATTCAGATTTATCATTCTGACATGCTGTACTCAATGGAAGGAAACTTTTTGTCCTGGGAGACCTGGCTTTTGGCTTGCCAGGGCTGCACTGACTGAAGAGGAATTGTCTTGAGCCACATGTAAAAAAGTATAGTAGAGTAAATATATAAGAGTAACTAAACTTCTTTGATTCTTAATTATAGCTTTTTTAATTTAAACATAAAGAAGTCAACAAAAACATAATAACTAGGTGAGCTAGACACTTATGCCAAAGCACACAAGTTTCATCTGATGTTCCAGATGTTCTTTTGTTGTTTTTTAAAGCTTTTCAATATCAATATATTGAAGATGAAAATAAGTGCAAAATGTTTATTTAAATATTAATTTCCACTGGTAAATACATCCTGCATAAATCTCAGTCCACTGAGTTCCATGGTTCCAGAGTAGCATTGTACAGGATTTAACTCTTTTGGTACTCTTTTCACTCCCTCTAGGGGAGCAAGAATGTGGGGTCAAAGAGAAAAGAATTAGTTGCATCGGAGCAACTGCATTTTACATTGTGGCTTATCTTAAAGGTTAAAGAAAAACATACTTAATGATTTTCTACATTGAGTTATGACAAGCACAAATGAAAAACATCAGTTGGGTTTATACCTAAACCAATAAGAGCTTATTATCACTATTATAAAGATTGAGTGGTCTTAGTCTTATTAGTCGTTTGATCTAATTTATTTAATTCAATCAACATTGAGGCTATTATAATCAACATTGATATATTATTAGGACCCTTGTTTGATTTTTATTCAAGTCTTAAATTATATTCTTCTTCATTACAGTGTGCCAGTATTACTTAAAGTGGCTCTGTTTGGATGACACGCATGTATTTGTTTAGCGTTTTGTTTCAATCTAAAGAAAAACAAACTCGAAACCAAACCTGCTAATGTTCTTTTGGTCTCTTCTTGGTGGGTCCAGAATCTTTGAAAATCTGGTTGTAGGCATACCTGTCACCTTGCAAGTTAGCCTATGGCTCTTACACAGTGTCTCAATGTTTTATAAACCAGGAAGAGAGCACTGAAGTACTAGTGTTACAGTTTCCCTGAAGGAACTACTTTTGGGAATAAATTTTGGTCTTCTCTCTGATGAGATCATTTAAGATTAAAAGAAAAGGAAAAAAAAAATAGAAAAAAGAAACAAAACAACAAAAAGCAAAAAACCCAACCCTCAGTATAATTAACATTTACACGTTCCATGTGCATTTGCCTAAAAATAACTACAGTATGGAGTCTGCATTACAATGAATCCCCCCTGTGGTGGTAAAAGAAGTATTTACCTATCTTTTAGACTGGAAGTACTCATTTCCTGTGCACTGGTAGGGGAAACAAAAAACAAGTATTTAATTTAAAGGTTGTTTTGTCTGTTGATAGTGTTTGCGCCAGTTTACAGAAGCTAATGGTAGTGTAAAGGTAACTTGATTTCTGAGCAGTTAAGCGACAGTTTTAATATGAGCAAAATGTCTAAGTGGGATCTTTTATCAGGAAGTCAGAGTAATGGCTAATACTGCGTGTGTGAAATGCTGATGAAATTCTGTGAGATATCTCATTGTCACTGCTGAGAGCAGCAGTAATGGTGATCGGGGAGAGAGGCCAAGAACCTCAGAGGGTGTACAGGTGAACCTCATCCACCAGGCAATGGTTGCAGACAGATCTAAGCTGAGAGGAGGAGTAGAAATGCTTTTATTCCCATTACTTGTGATTGGACTCCGGTCTTTTTCTAAGGAACACTGAATTCACCATGAAGTTCAATTTTTAAGTTAGTTTCAAGTTATAATTCACTTGAAATCTTGTGGCTCCAAATTGCAGTCTTTCATGTGTTAAATAACTAAGACATACGTAACTAGCCTTCGAGGGCAACAGTCCTTCCAATCTAAGGTTGGGTGATCGAGTTCAAGTCCCCTCACTGCAGCTTCATGAGTAAATGTATTTCTGTATGCCTTCCTTAGCGGCGTGACGTGACTTGCACCCATCTCTTATAAGTCACATTGAGATAAGGAAAGCAGATGATACTAATTTTTGTAAGACTAACGTGAACAGAATTTGTAGTGTTGATATCTCTTCTTGTGTAGATCGGTGGTTTCCATTAGATTTCTCATTAAAATTCTATGCGTTTAAAGACAGTTTGCATTTAATTGCCATTAACTCCGTATTTGAAATAAGAAAAAAATATTTTTATAGCAGTTCAAAAGGTGCATATAAAGTTGCAGTAGTCTATTCTCTGTAATTATAGCTTCAACATAGAAATGGTCCTATTAAATATTTGTCACAGTCAATATTGCATTTTCAGATAAGGCTTCTCAGCTGCAACTACCGCATCAGGGCAGGCCGAAATAAGTACATAAGTATTTGCAAAACAAACAAACAAACCAATCCACTCCGCAGCGCTAGCCCTACAGAATTGCAGGTCTAGTTTCTGTATTTTCTCCGTCTTCTCATATGTATCACCAGAAATTCAGATCTATGCAAGACTTTTCCTTTATGAGACTATCTTCCGGTATTTCCTCTCTGTAGAGGAGACTAGTGTTTGATGACCTTTTAAACCAGCAATTCTGTTTTCTGAAGCAGAAAATTGTCTCCTTTAATATGAAGAAGTCTAGGTGTGTCTCATATTCACGCAAGACTGTCTCAACATAGAGGGAGCAGAGAATGTGAAAATGGTGTGTCTGAGGAGTTCGGGCAGCAGAATGCAGATTTTCAATAGAATTTGTATCAAAAATGTCTTTACAGGTTCTTATTCATAATAAGATACCTTTAAAGTGCTCTGAGGGTCCAAAGAGCTCGCCCATGGATGAAGGTGTAATTTTATACTCTTCGTGCTGTCAAGAGGACCACAGTGTAAATAAGGATCAGATTTTTCAGCAAGGCATATGGATCTTCATGTAGGAACAAAAAATGTTCAAGATATCTGAGGTAGTAAAATGAAAATCACAACAGATGCTGAGCCTGGATACTTTGTGCACAGATGGTGTAGAGAAAGCTGAAAATGACGGAAATGACCAAAGGTGTATAATTACTGCAGTTTGTGAACAGCTGCCTTCCCTTGCAAGGAATTCAGTTGTTCTCCAGGACAGCAGCATACGCAGTCTTTCTGTCAGAAGTACCCAGCCCCTTGGACTGTAATTTCTGCTCAGAGGAAGTGTCATCTCTAGCATTTCCTTAGAGGTGTTGTAAGTACTTCTGTAGGTCTGGAATCTGTATAAGCAGATGAGGGAGTGTTTATTAAAACAGAGTGAAACACTAGATCACGGGGGATGTTTGCGTGGAATAGTCTTTCCTGGGTTCCTCTCTGTAACTGTACTGTGAGTCTGCTCAGTCACGCAGTATATTTCTCCTGGTGATCATCTTTCAGCTCCTCCTGTAGTTTAGGTGCTCCTCCTGTGTTTAGGTACATATCACATGGAATAGTCTGTTAGGCCCTGGGATGTGAGCTTGCCAGGTGCAGTTAGCACAGGAGCCCTGTACCTTCTGAGAAAGGTATACTGCTACAGGTAACATGTAATTAAATAAATCTGCAACACAGCCTTTCATGTATCTTTCCTAGCAAAAGTAAGTGAAAAAACGCTGTGCCTAGCTTAGACAGAATTTGGAACTGTGTTTGTATTGGCAGAAAGTAGGAAAGTGTAAATAGCCTTTTTTTCTTATCCTGAACAGAAATGGAAGGAAAGCTAATCAAATGAGTGGAAATGGCACAGGAGAGCACTACACTCATATTAGAGATGGATTGAATCTTGTTATTCATGCTCTGTTTTTGGCAGATGGCTGAATACATTAAAATGGACAAGAGAGCAGTGCAGACAGTGCGGCATCGTTGCTGTACAAATGGAGACAGCCCAGGCTGTAGCTCATTGTGGTTTGGGGAGTGTCTGGGAGAAGAAAATGGCTCTGTCACGCATAATTAAAAAAGTAGCAGCACATTACAGACTAAGGCTGGTGACAAGTATTGTCCCAGCAGATGAGGCATAATCTAACTTGTGTGGTCCATACAGTGCCATTCGGCTCCTCTGCTTACTGCCTCTTTAGATAATGCAGTTGTTTTACTGATGTTTCAGCCATAAAGGATAAACAACTCCTTAATGACCCCAAGGTTGGTCAAAGAGAGGAAGACTCCAGAGTTCGAACATTCCGTTCCACCTTTCCTTCCTTCTTAGATAAACATAGGTGTAAGTGTTGCTCCGACCTCTGACATTTCTGTTCCAGTACTTAGATTTCAGTGTATAACTGAATAGCAGAGCACCCTCCTGAGAACTTTCAGCTAACTTTTTGTTGTTTTCAATGCAAGCATCATTTTTGGAACAGTCGCTAATGAAAAACAAGGGACTTTTCCCTTACTTTCAGAAAATTATTTTTTTGTGTCAGTAATCTTTATATTCAGTAGTGACTTCATTCTTTCTAGACTTTGAGTAAATTAATAGTTTAGAAGTGATGGGCATTCTTTCAAGTATCTAATGTGCGCTGATTCTATTAACAGAATTTTCAGTTTGCTGTGATGAGTTTTTGCTTCACGTTCAGCATTAAGTGGCTTTGGACCAGCTTGCATTCAGAGCAAGCGCAGTTCGGTCCTCTGCACCATTTGTCCAGCTGTGCCCTGTTGCGGGCAGGGTACCAGATGCAGCCAAGGATAATGCTAGGGCAAGACAGAGGCCAAGCCTGCCAGTCAGCAGCAATCCTCTCCCCGGCAGTGTGCGCTGGACAGAGGGAGAGCAGACCTTCCCGATTTGGTATCGCTGGTAGTGAAGCCTGCTGTAATCATTGCTGTAATGCTGTAATCAAGCTGTTGCCTGGCCTAGAGTCTTTATGGCAGCAGTGCAGCCTGTTACACTCACAGCCATTACCAGGTGACACGTGGTTGTGGGCATTTGTAGATTACCGTAGATAAGTCCAACGCTTATTCCTGCCCTTCATATTGCAGAAGACTGTGCATGCCTTCTTTACTACTATTCTGTTTCAGCATTTATGGAAGATATTTTATTTGAATTGTTTTACAGAAGTTAATTACATTCATTTTATAACTATATCATTAGTGTTACTTTATAATGCTACTCAGGCCAAAAGACTTTCCTTCAGTCGTCCTTGAGAAACTGAGAAAAGATTCTCAAATTACCTATTTTATCCTGGACATAAAATAAGGCACTTCAGTGCGAAGCCATACTAGAGAATGAAACGTCTTAAATGAGCGTATAGTAAAAATTACGCATAAAATCTGTTGTAGGCCCAGTTATTCTTCATATTGCTGTATTAACATGAAAATGTGGGCAGAACACAGATGCGCTCATAGAATCACCAAGGTTGAGAAGGATCTCGGTGATCATCTAGTCCAACCATCTACCTACCAACAGCATTTACCTTCTATTAGCATTCCTTAGTATACTCTCTAAGTGTTTCTTCAACATCTCCAGGGTTGGTGACTCCACCACGTCCCTGGGCAGCCTCCCAGCACCTGACAGCTCTTTTGGTGAAGAAGTTTTTCCCAGAATCCGACCTTAACCTCCCCCGGCACAACTCGTGGTGATTTCTTCTCGTTCNTTGCTGTAATGCTGTAATCAAGCTGTTGCCTGGCCTAGAGTCTTTATGGCAGCAGTGCAGCCTGTTACACTCACAGCCATTACCAGGTGACACGTGGTTGTGGGCATTTGTAGATTACCGTAGATAAGTCCAACGCTTATTCCTGCCCTTCATATTGCAGAAGACTGTGCATGCCTTCTTTACTACTATTCTGTTTCAGCATTTATGGAAGATATTTTATTTGAATTGTTTTACAGAAGTTAATTACATTCATTTTATAACTATATCATTAGTGTTACTTTATAATGCTACTCAGGCCAAAAGACTTTCCTTCAGTCGTCCTTGAGAAACTGAGAAAAGATTCTCAAATTACCTATTTTATCCTGGACATAAAATAAGGCACTTCAGTGCGAAGCCATACTAGAGAATGAAACGTCTTAAATGAGCGTGTAGTAAAAATT
This sequence comes from Odontophorus gujanensis, assembly GCA_013399175.1. Lineage (NCBI taxonomy): Eukaryota > Metazoa > Chordata > Aves > Galliformes > Odontophoridae > Odontophorus > Odontophorus gujanensis. The sequence goes on from VXAB01011034.1 coordinate 101,277, forward strand.
ACGCATAAAATCTGTTGTAGGCCCAGTTATTCTTCATATTGCTGTATTAACATGAAAATATGGGCAGAACACAGATGCGCTCATAGAATCACCAAGGTTGAGAAGGATCTCGGTGATCATCTAGTCCAACCATCTACCTACCAACAGCATTTACCTTCTATTAGCATTCCTTAGTATACTCTCTAAGTGTTTCTTCAACATCTCCAGGGTTGGTGACTCCACCACGTCCCTGGGCAGCCTCCCAGCACCTGACAGCTCTTTTGGTGAAGAAGTTTTTCCCAGAATCCGACCTTAACCTCCCCCGGCACAACTCGTGGTGATTTCTTCTCGTTCTATCGCTAGTTGTGTAGAAGAGACTGATGCGGACCTCGCTACAGCCCCATTCCAGGTAGTTGTAGAAAGTCTCCCCTGAACCTTCTCTTTTCCAGATTAAACGATCCCGATTCCCCCAGCTTTTCCTCATAAGACTTGTGCTCCAGACCTCTCACCAGGTTTGTTACCCTTCTCTGGACATTCTCCAGGGCCTCAATAGCTTTCTTGTAGTGAGGGGCCCAAAACTGAATGCAGTACTTGAGGTGTGGCTTCATCAGAGCTGAGTACAGAGGGATGATCACCTCTTATTCCTGCTGGCTGCACTGTTTCCGATAAAAGCCAGGATGCCATTGGCTCCCTGGACACTCTGCCAGCTTGTGTTCAGCCAGGCACTGACCAACACCCGCAGGTCCTTTACTTCCACTCTGTCTTCCAGCCGCTCTGTCCCAAGGCTGTAGCAATGCATAGTTTCGATCAAAGTGCAGGACCCAGCATTTTGTCTTGTTGAACTTCAGCCCTCTGTTCTCAGCCCAATGCTCCAGCTTGTCCAGATCTCTCTGCAGAGCCTCCCTACCCCTAGGCAGACTGACACTTCCTTCCAATCTGGGGTCATCTGCAAACTTACTAAGGGTGTACTCAACGTCCTCACCTAGATCGATAAAGATAGTAAACAGGATGTACCACAGTACTGACTCCTGAGAACACTGCTTGTGACCAGTCAGCCCCATCATTCAAATGTCATCTTCCAACTGTATTATAAAGAACAAGATGAATAAAAATTGTGGTTTTACTTCTACTGCCTCACTAGTATAGAAATCAATTTCTTTGCTTTGCTGATGCCAGGTGCCATTTGAATTGGCACTTAGTGATCCACTAGAGACAGTGGAGAAAAAAATGAAAGATGTCAAGAGAAGATGCATTTTTTGGAAGCAAAATCAGTTCTTTAAATTCATTTCAGTTCCTCATTTTACAAATTTCATTACATCCAATTCTGTTACTAAAATACACTCTCAGTACGGCCAGTAATTGGAAGAAGAACATTTGTGTGGATTTAATAATTAATTTATCTGAGTCTTCGCATGTTTGTTTTCTTAATAAAATATAACTGAAATATGGAAGAACATATAGTCAGTGCAGATGAAACTTACATGTGAAAGATTTATCGTAAAATTTTCTTCTTGTCTGTACTTTAGTAGAGATTCATACTGAACAAATTTCATCACTGCCAGAAAACAGGAATTTAAATGTTTGCGGAAGCTTTTACTGATGTCATATACTTTCAATCTAGCTGTTTCTCATGAGTTTCTCTGTTTGACTAATGCAGTCCTACCATACTGCTCAGGAAGCAAGACGTGATCTGCTGCTTGGATGGCCCAGCAAAATATGAAACGAGATTGTTTTGGCTATAAAGCAGAGTACAGAAAAACCAGCTTTGTTTTGTTGCC
>VXAB01011034.1:106918-198387 GCA_013399175.1 Odontophorus gujanensis
CCCCCCGAAATTCTAATTTTGTTTTATGACATATGGTTTGCCATCTGTTTCCAAATCAAACACGTTTAAAGATGGGAGTTTTTAAAAAGGAAAATAACCTTTTTCTCAAGCAGGAAATAGAATTGCTGCTGAGAAATCACACTGGTTTTTGGTGACATGTAAGGGAAAAGCCTCTAGGTGCTGTGCTAAGTTTGTTGACTTTACAAGCGTAAGCTGTGCTGTATACAGTCTAAGGCTTTGAGTTTTTTGAAGCCTCTTCTGCGTATGCTGCGTTGTTTAGTATTTTACTACTAGTCCCTCTCTCATTTCCTTTTAGACACTAGAATCTCTGGGCATTTAGTAGGCAATTACGGTCAATAAGAGAAAAAGAATAATCTGGCGGGGGGTTGGGGAGGTGACGTGGTGACTGTAGAGTACAACATGGGTTTATATCCATGGCCGTCAGCCAGGTTAGAAAAGCAGGGGGATGAGGAGGGCGGGATCGTGAGGACTTGACAAGAGGGACAAAGACCTTTCTCTGCAGAGACAAGGAAGCACCTCAGATGAGGCAGTGTGACTGGCATTAAAGCCTTAGAGACCGTTGTGAACAAAGCGGTATGGGTGACAGTTGGCCTGGCTGAGGTATCAGTTGGCATTACTGGAGGCACCTGAGAGGAAGATGAGGCTGTTAGCTTAAAGCTCTGGGTTTGTTAGACGCCGGTCTCCAAGGTATTGTAACATAGTCTGGTTTATGAATATATTTTCAAAAAATGAAGCCTTACTTTAGATCACAGTTGAACCCGTTACTTTACGCAACCTCTATCTAGTAATACCCAGTCACAGGCAGTGTCTTACATATGAGCTAAAACATAGCTTCAACAAAAGAGAATATAGTAGAGGCTGGGTCGAGAGAGATGCACAATAGTTCTGCGGTTTTGAGTTTCTTGAATTTCATTTGAATTATAGGGTTGCCTACACAGCGAGTACTATTTTTAGCTGAGCATATGGGTTTGATTTACAGTACTGCTCTGGGTGAGATTTCTCAGGTGGATGCGCTTGCTGAAATGTTAGAAGCATTAGCATATTTGTACCTGCTAAGTTCCTTTGACCAACCCTGAGAACACGCTATTCTGTGAGGTAAGTAAGAATAGCACGGGGTTAGGAGGCTGGGCGAAGTGATCTCGGTCACTTGAAACTATCTTGGCTTCTTCTTGCAGCTAGATGAAGGTCTCAGTGAAAATAGAAATCACTGTTACCCCCAAAGTTGTGGTCATTTATTTATTTGTATTTGGTAAAGTACAAATAAATACCCTATTCAGTTTTCCCAAGGTCTACGTATTCTGTGCTCAATTTTTAATCGATCTTTTTAGGCTCCAATTTGCTTTCCAATTGACTTGATGAAGTTGCTACAGTTTTGCCATGAGCTGCAGGTGATATTAATTTTTTCAGTGATTTCTTCAGAAGAAAACTTGAAGCTGAGTGTGGAAATGATGTACCTCACTAATGCTGAACCTTCCTGTACTTCCAGTCACACTGACCACGAATTCCAGCAGTTCTAGTTTGCCAAAAGCAGGCACGGAGTTACTGGCATGTCAGGCTAAGACACAAATCAGCTAGGCATTAGGATGTCAGACTTGAGGCAAATGTTTATGGGGCATGTGTGTAATTCTGTTGTATTTGTTTTTGCTGTACTTCTTCATTACGTCTGTGGCACGTGTGTAGTCCACATGTAAAGGAGTAGAGCTTTCCTGAAGGGTAAAATATGGCAGGAGTTTGCAAAGAATGAAATGTCAGGTAGAAACGACCACTGTGTTTTCACATTTATACCCTTCTATAACAATCTAGGTAAATTTTGGGTAAGAAATGTTTCTTTAAGTGGTCATGTTTTGGTGGTGAGTTGTTACCTAAATACGCCAGCGGTGCGACTTTGCTTCTGCGAAGCACATGCCTACAATCTGAGCACCAAATCCGATGAAGAGATCATTTAAGCATGTGCTTAGCTAATTTGGTTGCAATCCTGGCAATTCCATGAGAATTCTTTATAGTGTATGTCACTGCTTACACCCGCCATGATGAAATGCGATGAGGCTGTTCTAGCAGTATGGGTCAGAAGGTAAAATTTGATTACGGTCCGACCAAAGACCGGTCTGTGTTAATTCAGTGGCTATACCAAAGGCTATGTTACCGTGTTTAAACCAAAAGCATTTCAGCCAATGTTTCCACTTACGCCTGCTCAGTATTTTGTCCATATTAGCACGTTATAGGGTATACAACATCTGAAGTGAGTAATTCTGTTTTTCATTGCTATATGAACTAAGTACGTGAATCTGTCTAAAATAGCAAACCGACAAACGTGTGAGAAGTCTACCATATGTTATTGAATGACTTGGCGTAATGCCTGGTTTGAGTCATTGTCTAGGTAGCAGATCGTACGTTCAAGTTTTGGTTAAGTCTGATGCGCACAGTAACAAGACTCAAGTACTTCGCTGCCAGTTTTGTGCCAAAGCGTGATTCTAAGTTGATAACTCAGTAAATGAAAAGGAGACTGCAGTAGTAATAAAAGACGTTCCTGGAAAAGGAAATAAGATTTGTCCTTAAGATAAGACCAAACGTTTTTTCCTTAAGGGAAAAAAGGATAACACTCCATCTGAAAAGTAGCCAAATGGGATTCATTAACAGAAGTCTCTTCCTAGAGTGACATCTTTGAATGTGTAAGTTACTGGCAGGGGAGGCATTCTGAGCAATGGATAGCTTGAGCAAAAATATAGGAAGAGCAGCTTTCTTTCTCTCCTTTCATACCTTGAAAAATCAAAACGTGAACTTACCTCAGCACGCTTGAGACATCAGAATTCACTCTGAGAAAATATAAATATCAAACTGCTTGGGAACTGAATGTGTTTCAGGAAACCAGTACTGTAAGAGCTCTTTTACTCAGGAACAGTTTTCTTCGCATTCTTACTTTTACCACGCATTTTATGACTTTTATCCTACTTTTGTGTTTTTAAGTGTTGATAAGGTGTATTTTGCTTACACTGGGCTTGTATGTTACTGGCTCTCAGCTTTGGTCCTCGGCTTTTGATGATGCAGAAAATTAATAGAGTCTTCAGCTCGGGCATTATGATAATAGAGTGCTCAGGGATGCGCCATCGCCACCCACAGGGCTCAATAGCTCATACTACCAATAAGCTCTTCGCCCTTTTTCGTATTTTGTATTGTGGTATTTCACTGTCGGCTTCAATACACCTAAATAAAGACAAGTTGTTTGAAATGCACCAGGAGGAAAGGGCGAGGAAGACGTATTTTCTTTTGGGGAGCATATCTCTTTACTGGTGGCATGCTTTCTACCTATTCAAAAGCAAACTTCAAGGTGACTTATCTGTCTTAGCCAGCCATGGTGAGGGATAACATTTTTAGAGAGCTACTACAGAGGAAGGACAGCAGTAACTACTGTCAAGGGGATATTTTACCACTGGACTCCGAATAGCTTGCTGATCTAGGTTGCCTGCTGAGCTCACCTCTTACCCACGTTAATTTGTGCTTTTTGTTGTACTTGTTGCGGCCATGTTTTGAAAACAAGATAAGGTGAAACAAGACCTTTGGAAGTGGGGCAAGGGTGTTGAAAACATTTATACCGTCATTTTGCTTAAAAGGTGCAGTGTGCAGGACACAAGATGGGAAGCTAATGCTGAAGGGAGAGCGTGAATGTAAAGATGATAGGAAAACAGGATATATGGAAATCAAAGAGTGGATCAGAAAAGAGTATGGCAGGTGGGTTACTAGGTAACCCGTTACTAGGAAGGGGATTCAATGGTTCCTCTCTTCGCTTCCCGGCCGACCTTACAGAAGAACATGCTAAGTCTCTCTGGGAATCCACAGAGGACCCAATCTTAATTGAATTCTGGAACTTCAGAAGAATTGTGGATCTTCTGGAGCGCAAAGGCTGCTGGTTGTGATGATGACGTGTCACATAGTACTACAGGATGTAGTCCAAGCAAGTCCATTCCTGCAAAGGATAAAGCACAGTAAGACGTGACAGGAAGCCCTTTCCCTTTCTTTTATGCGGGTATACTTAGAGCTGTGTAGCTTTTTGCTGTCATCTCCTCAGTCCTTGTAAGGCCTTAACTCCAGGAAAATTCTGCTTTTTTTGGAGAAATACTTCCTTTGAAACGTGGTTTCCTTGACCAAAGAAGCTTAAAAAAAAAAGTTAGTTTTCTTTCCTATCACCTTCAACAACAGCCACACTCATTAGTCAGGCAAACATGGTGCTCTGTTCACGTTTTCAGATCGTGGGAGTGATTATTTCTTGTTTCTGTCTAGTGTGGAGCTCTGGAAGTAAGCAGACAAAATGCCTACCAGCGGGCAGGCCAGAGCGGTTCGCACCAGCTCCCTTAATGTCCTGTCCCCCTACCTCCATGTAAGTGAAGTGCCAGAAGGCACGATCTGCCCTGCAACTGATGAGCTGCGTGACTATTTTCAGCTGCTTTTAAATCATTTGCTGTCTTGTATAAAAATAATTGAGAACTACAGTACAAAGCCAATAGCTCTAAAATAGCCCGACTCGTCGAAGATGGATAGTCCACAGGAAATGGGATCCTGCATGACCAGGCATCTCTAGTCTCCGGCCTGCTTATATGCAGCTATTTTAAACATCGGGAAGCAGAGAGAGTACGTTGCCTATCTATAAAAAGCTACTTAAAAATAAAATTGCTAGATCTGTATCTTGCAGGGTAGACTTGTATCTTAAATGTGTCTTGTATGCTGGAGCCAAAAATAAACCCCTTAAGCTTTTTTTTTTTTTCTTTGTCTGATGGTGGACAGCAGGGGTTTGGAAGCATTTTTCTACTTTGTTTTCCGTAACCGTTAAGCCGTTTCTGCGTTGGATACATTCTGTTTCTTTTTCTTTATTTTAGGATTTTTTCCTAAGACCTAAGGTTTATTAAATGACAGGTGCTTATTCGTCATTTCAGCATTGGAACTTTCAGTGTACAGCAAAATATCTGTACGTGGCTAATGCGTTCTAATGAAAGGGAATGGGCTTTTGTTGGCATACATCTTTACGGAGACAAATATGGGCAAATGCCTCCAAATTTAACCAGGAATGGTACGTAAGGGATAAATATGAGCTGGAAACACAAACAACAGGTATGACCACATGGAATTTTACTGTCTACTGCTGGGGAACACTCGCAAGTGTTTTCTTGAAAAATGAAGCTTCTCAAAGCTCATTTAAACTAGCTGTATAAGCCCATTTTTCATAAATGCTTCTACTGTGGAACCACAAAAGGTAACTCAGGATGCCTTCAAAAGATCCAAAACCTTTTGAAACCATGTGGAATGGTAGACCTTTGTGATGTCACGAAGATTTGCAGTCTTTGCTGAAGTTTTGGTGATTCCGGGTTAATGGTCTAAATGCAGCAAACCCTGGAAGTGGGTTATCGCGTCTCCGCCCCTTGCCTTTCCCTTCCAAAACCGGAGTAGATCAATAGTTTTAGAACAGTTTTTTTTTCTACACGTGGGCAAAGGCTCTAGGGGTGGACAGAGATGCAAGGAGGCGGTTTTTCAATTTTTCCGTGGAGCTAAGGTACTGGAGGACTTGTGTTACTTAGCAGGAATGGCTCTCTATCTCCAGTTGATAACAGTATTTGGGACAAATGGAGTAAAACGTGCTGAGCAGCTCATCGCCCCTCAGTGCTATTAACAGGGGCAGAGGAGCGACGATTTCTTGCTTTGCAGATATGCTGAGGGAGCTAATACAGTGAACATTTTACAACTCCAGAACTTGTTTCTTCTCCCTCTGCCACCTTAGCTAGGAATAAGCTTTACCTTGTCAATGTTTTCATTTGGGTTTGCGCTTCAGCCAAGAAGCTGAAGTCCAGATATAACTAACGTGTCATTCTTTTGGCTCTTCTTTGAAAACAGCTGTGACTTGTGATTTCTTTGTTCTTTCCCAGAGGTGGGTTGTAGGTTTGGTTGGTTTTTTTTTGTTTTTTTTGGTTTGTTTTTGGTTTTTTTTTTTTTGTTTTTTTGTTTGTTTGTTTTTTTTATTTGGCTTGGTTTTTTCTTTCCACCATAATGAGGTAATGATGTTACATGTAATAAGAATGGTATCAGGAGCTGAAATTACATTGGTTATTGAGAATGGCCAGGCTGAAAGAACAGCGACTGGTATTGCAGTAAAGCACATCACATTAAGCAATAAACTGTGCTTTAGCGATAAGAGTACCAAAAACCTCTAATGCAAAGCAGGCTAATAAGAGCACATGTGGTGTGCGGGACAAGCAGGTACTCCCTGATAATGGGAGGGAGCAAACCTGGCAGGCTTTTAACTAGGGTATTTGCTACAGTCAGACTAGACTAGTAAGGAGACACGTATCTGAACAAAAGGCCCAATATTGAAAGACAAACCTCCTCAGCGGTGCGCATGTGTTTATTAATAAAAGTGAAAACAAGGCATTTGTAGCAAACATCTGATGTCAAGGTGACCGATACCAAAGATATCCCAGTGACCTGAGGATTCCTTAAGAGTAACACTCCTAAAAAAAACAGAGCTTGTTAACGAACTGCTGCCTTTTGAACCTCAGCATTGCTGGAGGATTCTAAAGTGGGGGGTTGCTGTATTCTAAGGGGGGGGATGGGCAAGAACCTGAGGTACTTCTTGGTGATATTGGTTTTAAAGTGCAACAAAAATGTTTACTCTCCTGTGCAACATACCACACAAAATCTTTATCTCAGGTCTTATTAGTCTGTCAGCAGACCTACTGAAAGTAGATTGAACTATATATCGCCTTTACCTGCTGCACTTCGCTGTTTGTTATCTGCTTCCCGCTCCGTGTCCTAAAAGGGATAACGAAAATCTACATATGCGACTGAGATCTTGATGCAAACATACTGGAGGAGTTCTGTGCTGGAAAATAAGTTTGTGTTTTTTTTTCCAAACGCTTCCTTAATTTTGTTCCATTTGTCAAAATGTCATTTTGGTGAAAGTGGAACCCTGATGCGTAAAATCTCTAATACGCGATCGCTATAGTTTTTGTTGGGGTTTGTTAATCAACAGTGTAGAAATTATACTGCTTTACTGTCCCGAACTGTTGATACTCTGGCATTTGAGAGAGACCTTTCACCTGAACAACTACAAAAATCATAGCAAAAAGAATCTAATCACAAAGCAAAGGAGAGTAAGGAGTGAAGACTGGGAAAACAGATATGGCAGGCAAGACAAGTTTTTGCTGCTTTAAAAATTCAAACAGTGCGTATTTAGGATTTGAAGATCTAGAAAAATCATTCTTTCTGTAGGTACTGTACAGAGGCCTGGTGGTAATCGCAGACTAAAAACACTTCATTACATATGTTGAAATATAATGTAGTCATTTAACAAATTGCTAAACAGAACAGTCCCGCATTTGAGGCTAAAGTGTCATAAGCAAAGTCAGGACAGATTCCAGATATATGTGTTTTTTTTTTTTTTACACACGAATAGTGATGTTTTCCATATTTTTTCTTTGTGCTGTGATTAGAAAAGTTTCTACTGTTACTAGAGTAGTCCATCAGTCAGATGTAGTAGGGCTTCTGAATACCCTAGGAAGCAGAATGCCTGTTCATTAATGTTAGTATTCCACAGGCCTTGTATAGAGCTGTTACTGCTATATTGCAGCCGTTGCTCTTTATTACATTCTTAGATCCACGTTGTTGTAACACTGTTACATCAAACACTTTCAAGCTGACATATCCACCTCTATTTTTACAGGCCTTGGAGAGGATTGGTCTTCAGATCTTTCAATCTAGGGCCCAGGTCCTCAGTTAACATCAGGCAGTCCAACTATTTTGATCACAATCTAATGATCTTGATTAAGTATCTGTTCCAATAAATGCTGTGCTGAAAAATTCTGTATGTCCTAAATGACACTCAGGTTAGTATTAGTGGTGAAGGAACACCTGCCTAGCAAATGCAGAAAAGCTCGGGACACGGTTTGGTGCACTGCTTCCAATGGCTGTGATGCCGTGCTCAGAAGTGCCCTGCTGAAATGTGCCGGAATAAAGATGTGATAGTTTGATACTGCTAAATGAGTATTTTTCATCTGTGTGCAGTTAAATAATCCAACGTTGTTTTCAAGTAATTTAAACAAATGTGAACTTACTGATTTATAGAAAAGCAAAACTCTAATGTACGGTTATTAAATAAGTAGGGGGAAAAGTGAGAAATCATCCGAATTTTAAGAGGAGCATAAAAAGCAACAGAATATTAGACTATTTCTCTCCCCCTGAATTCACTCATGACTTGAACAGGGTGGATTCTCTTCTTTGCAGAACCTCTTCTGACAGCCGCGTAGATTTCTTCTGGCTTTTCTCTTTTAATTAGGGGCTTCTTCTCCGGAGCTTTCATTCTCCACATCACAACAGGATGTCGTGGACCAGTAGGACTCTGAATCTTGATAATCTTTGTGGATGCAATGTAGGACATCTTCACTGTCTGCACCACGGCGTTCATTAAATTTTTGGCAGCCTGAATTAGTGAAGTGACACTATCCAACTGTAATAAGAAACAGAAATGTTAGTCTAGGAAACGGGTCTGCTTTTAATCACAACGTGCTCAGGATTAAACAACAGTTAAAACTTAAGACTAATATGGTAAAATATAATTTCTTTTTTTTTTTTTTTCTTGGTGTGCTTGATGGTTATGTCCGTGTTCCACAGCTCAGGATTAAAGCGATATACAGGAATCTGTGCTGGTGAAGTACGACGGCTTTCTGAGATGTCTGTTGCTTTCCTTTGAGTGTGAATTCGTGGTTCCTGTTTGCCGGGTGTCAGTGTGATTACCACTGATGGGTGATGAAACCACCTTGAAGAAGAGCTATGAGAGTGCTACCAGTTATTTTCTTTGCATCGGCACTACGCAAATTCTCCAGCTGCTCCCATTGCATTGCAGGCTTGCTCACGTGCTTTTGAGCATTGCAGGGATATTGTGAAGCAGCTGGATTAGTAGATGCTGAAAGTACTCTCAGTGACCGGAACTGTTAATGCTAACAAGGTGGGCCAGCACACACAAATTGCAGTGACTGTTTTATTTCGTACTGACTGTAATTCCTGCCATTTTGGTACTTACGGCAGACACGATGAGCTCTCCGCCTAGATTCTGAATTTCCGCTTTAACTTGACTGCAGATTTTGAGCTGATGGGAGTACAGCTTGATCTGTTCTAGGTAAGCCAACAAATCCCGTTTACATGACTGGTCTGGACACTGAGGATTAAGAAAAGAATAGTAAAGCATATTAATTCCATTTCAGACATCATATTAACTGAGAGTACTCAAATCACTCAGACAGACTTTCTTGTATTCACAATCTCTCTATGCTGCGAAGCTTGCCTTAGTGACAATGCTAACCAAATTATTTAGGGTACGGAATGACTGCTTTTCGTTCAATTCCTATGAGGTTTTATTTATAATATATCTGCATTAGTAGTTAAATGGGCAAATGCGAGAAGAATGTGAACGTTTATAAAAAGTTATGCTTCGCTTCCTAGAATCAATCTACTTTTTTTTATTCAAGTTCTATCCATTTTATTGAATGTAACTACAGATGCATTGTTTCAGTGGGAACAGGAAAATAAGAACATCTCACGGCTAATTCACCGATTTCAATGCACACAATAAAAATATAACATCATTCTGCCTTCGCTTCTGCAGGCTCCCGAAACACTCGGAGGGGAAATACCCCTCTGTGACAAACAAGCTAGTTACCGAAGACCCGGGGGTATTTGTTCTCAAGCTGCTTTTTATTCATTTGGCCAAATAAGGATATCCTACAGGTGAACGGTGAGATCCTATCGTGAGCTACTAGAACGGTAAAAACTGAGCATGAGAATTAAGAACCCGACAGCGTTTGGGAGACACTAATGCCGCCTTTGCGTGCTGTACTTTCATTAGAAACACGGTCGCTTTCTTTTGATAGGAAATTACATTCAGCTTTGCGTATTAAGTAAAAGAAGGCATACATCTTCTCACCAACAGCAGTGGCAATGGTTGATTATGGTTTTGCACAGTTCCATCTTTACACTTATGGAACTGTGACCACTGTAGTAATGGTTTAAATCTACGATGCGCTAAACTCCAAAAAAGCAATAATTGTACCGAATTCAAGAAATTCATAAACTGGCTTTGCCAAAGAAACCTGACAGTCGTTTAAAATGGGATGTGCTTATTTAAAGTGCAGTGATTCCCTGTTCTTCATGGTTCCACAGTAGTAAATCGAAAACTATGTTTCGGACTTGAAAGAGGCAGCAAAGAATAGCAAGAGAATCTGAAAAAAATTGTTGATTAGTGTGAATCAAATACGAGTTCACCAAGTCCTTACTCTTGCTTTCATCTAGATCCGTTACTAAAAGAAAAACGGGAGGGTTTCTCAACATCCTCTTTCTTAACACGCGCCATTTTCAAAGTGTTACCAGTGTTCAAATCTCAGCGACTCTTTAGAAAACTTGAATACCTGTTTACTTTTTACAGTAACTCATTAAAAAAAAATCTGTCCTGGCCAAACACGGCTGTAATCTCTTTAAGCATCACAACTGTACTAAAGACCCGTTTTCTAGAGCGAGGCGCTTGCTTTTCTACTTCTCTGTGATTTACTTTTCTCCTCCCCACTGGAAAAACTCGACCGATAAATAGGGTGCTAATACAGTATCCCATCCGCTTCAAGATGTGGCAGCATCAATTATAGATGCTCAGAGACGATGCTATTTTCATTTCTTATATAATACTCTTATATAACGTACAGGTTAGTCACATTTACTCTTACCCGCACGCACTTGGGGAAGTAACGTGCAACATTTTAGGAATGCCAAAAATGGTAGAAAAGAAAGACTTTGAGGTTAAACTGGCTCTATCAGCAAAAAGAAGAAAAGCAAGTGTAAGGTATCGTTAGAAAAAGGCATAAATACATTTCATAAACCTGAGGTATAACCACTGCTTTACTCAAGTACGGCTTTAGTAAAGCAGGGCTTGACTTCACCTGGCATAGGCGTGGAAGTATCGTGAAATACGTGCCGTCATCTTACTGAGTTCTGTATACGTTCACTGTTGACCTAAATGAACCTTCGGTCTGAAACAGAATGCCTGATTTTCCATACTTTACCCATAAAACTTTATGAGATACAAGGCATTTCTAGGAATAAAGATAATGTTTTATATTACCTTCGGCAAGATAAAGTACTATAAAAAAAATTAAAAGTCTCACGCCGTAGTGTAAAACAATCAACCATAAACAGACATTAGAAAGAAACGTACTTTGTGAAGAGGGTACTCCACAAGGAACTCTCTGCATATTACTCAGAAACATCTGGTACGAGCAACACTCGCTTACTAGTGAGACAAAACACTTGGCTGCAATAGAAAACAATTTTAAAATACTGAGATTAATCATTCCGCTGCCCATTGATGGTCATTGGTTCTAGCTAGAATTCTTGGCAACTACCAAGAGCTCATTTTTGATCTATGAGGGCTGCTCCAAAAGTAATGCCTTCATTTTTATTATTTTGGCCCACAACACCGGAGGCAATGCTAACAGTATGCAGAGGTCAAACCTTCCAGCCAACGATCCTTTATGGTTTGGTTTTTTTTTTTGCTTGACAGATGGCAGCAGAGGAGCAGTCTGACAAACGGCATCTGACACGCATCGGACCAGCACCTCCTGCTGCTGAAACTATCATTATTGAGGAGTCTCGTAGCAAAGATCTTCATCTACAGCATACATCATTAAAAACAGGACGTACTACCTTAATCTTCTTTGGGATTTCAGGTCAGACATTTGATGAAGAATCTGAAATAATCTTATTTAAATTTATCGGCCGTATACTTGTGATCAATTTGCCTAAGTTGATGCTGAATGCACTACTGTGATTATGTTTGCAATAGTAGTTAACTCAGAGTGATGTTTAAGAAGTGCTGTGAATATGGACCTAATTCTGCTGATTCTAACGCAGAGTGTCCACTCTTTTCCGACACAGGAAAATCATCTTATAAAAATTAGAAGTGAAGAACAATATAACAGAGATGCTCTTGCGGCTGATCATTTGAGCAAATACTGCAAATAGAGATTCAGGTGCATTTTTTTTCCTAACACAAAAGCTATATGAAATACATAATTCCACAGTTCTCTATTTTGATTCCCTGAAATAACATAGAGCATGAACAAACATCATTCATTTGGAAACGTTTTATGTTGTATCGTATCAAAGAGATACAACAATGATTTTTCATTATGTACTGATTGCTTTTTCAGGTTTTTTTTCTCAGGTTTCAAGCTAGATAGAGGAAAAAGAGCAGGTTTTGCTTTTCTTCCTCCCATGTCTCTTTGAATGTTGAAAATGCTCATCATACGTTACTGAGGTTCTGATAACAGCAAAGGTATAGTCGAGAGTAATACCTGCATCCAGGGACTACTGTGAGGATAAAACCAATGCAGCCTAACTAACAGACAATATCAGAAACAATAACAAATAATTTAAGCGATGCAAAGCAAGCTTAATAGCAGAAGGAGGAGAAGCGGTGAAGAAAAATTTGTTTCAAGAGAGCAGAGCGGAGGACATTTGGTAAAATAGCAATCGTTGCATCTTCACAAATACCGTGTAGATTTAAAATAATAATAATAATAATAACAGAGAGAAAAATACTCTGTATGGTAAGGGGCAATTTTACTTGGGAATAAAAATTTAAAGATTTCTAGTCATCGGAGGAATGAGAGGATCATATTATTCATCTGGCAGTAGGAGCAAGAGCAAGATTCTTCTCCTGTTTACTAAATCAGATGCCTATCTAGCTGCGATTGCAGTTATATTCACTGCAAAGGTATTGAACTTACTGACGGAAGACATCTGACTCAGTCCCATGTCTCTGAAGCATGTTTTTCGCTTCTCTCTTAATTGACTGTAGACGCTTATTTGTTTCTAATGCTTTTGATGTGTATTTGTATATAAACAGACTAGTGTATTTTAGATACGTGTGAGAGGAGTTAGGTAGCTCAAGGCTTCTCAACCGGGTGCAAACTCTGACTTAGGACAAATAGAAGTTACTTGAGTGAATTTAGTAGAAGAGTTAACTAGAACGGAGTCACGTTTCCAAGCAAACAAGGGAACGCGCTGGTTATCAGCAGTAATGTTTATCCACACCATCAGCACAACAGTTATCACCACTAGCAATTCACGGCTAATTTTCCCTCGTTAATTTGATCACGTTTCTAGTCTGGAGTTATTGTAACAATACCAGAAGAAAATTTCAGGCGATATTTCTGTAGAACTGAGTTTTCTATTCAAAAAGGAGTAAAAGCTTATGACACTCACAGTTACGATCAGTAAAGATTATGGTTTTGAATTTTAATTTTTAATTGATGAAAGGAATTGTTGAAGGAGACAGTGTATTTGAAAAGAATCGCGATGGGAAAACACTTGTCAAGACACGCATATTTGACCTTACTTTTCTCCCACAAATTCAGACTGCAACCGTATAGACCGGTTATCAGAGTTCTATGGTATCGCTATCTGGAATTCAGAGAGAAACGTGACAGAAAAAAACACAGATTGTTGCTGCTTCATAGATATTAAGCAAGTGAAAATCAAAAGTGAGGGTTAGAGTACGTGAGGATGGAGAAGACAGCAAATATATCCCGCCACTCTGGACCTAAAAGCCAGTCACAAAGGCTAGGAAAGTAAACGGCTTTAATACTTGCAGACTGAAATTACACTGTGTCGTTCTGTCTGGTTTGGTTCTGCAAGGCCCTGCAGATCTCACTTACGTGAGACAAGTTGCTTGTATTAATGCAACTTTAAGCTACTGTGCTGCCACCGTAGCCAGGAAAGTGAGCATGCCTGAGCACTTACATGGATCCTGTTCTGGTTTCTGGCTGCGTTTCTATATTTTTGAGGTGTTTTTTTGTTTGTTTGTTTGTTTGTTTTGGTGTCGTTTGTTTGTTTTTGTTATTTGGTTTATTTAGCTAGTAGAAGCTTTTAGAATTAATTGGAAATAAAGTAACTCTCATAGCTGTAAAGCTGTTCATTTTATGATGATAGATTTTTTTTCAGCGGTAAGAAATCACCCCAAGACTTCAGGTCTGCAGATGGCAGAATTTTATCTATCGAGAAGAGTATTTAAACCGAACACAATTTGACATCGATATCCCAAAGGAAAGGGCAGTAGTGGGGGAAGAAGATGTCAGAAGGAGGACCTAGACATAGTAGGAAGCAAACATTCTGGAAAATACATATAACATGCTAGCATCGCTTAACACTGCTTGGAAAAATTATGTCATTCGTGAGTTTCCACATTTAAGCTGATCTGCCTCAATTTAATTAGTTTAACCAAAGAAGTGCAGAAGGAACTACAATGTTGCACGCACAGCTTAAAGCAGAATTTGAACAGACTTATAAAGATACATGTATGTACATGAGCATATGTGTATATACATTTGCACATGCTTCTAAATGTATATAAAGAGGTATTTAAATAGTAGGAGGAAAAGAATCCACCTACACAAGACATGATCTATATATCCGTCATTTCCAGAAATTGGGCAATTAAAAAAAAAGGAAAATCACATGTAAAAATGTCATAGCCGTTTCCGTAAGTTACCTTCTCAGGTGTCGGAGCTTTTGTGCACAGGTTAAGTTGAGACAAAGGTTAATGCATTGCTACCTAAATAAACCTACCTGATCGGCAATCAGCCGTGCTAGGACGTCCATCCTCGAACCTGACTCTGAAATCATTTTTGCTGCATTAATTACGTCAGACGTGTTCTTCAATGGTCCTCTACCCCTTCAAATGAAGCAGAGACTTTATTACATTATTTAAAACAGACAATGAAACATAGCCATCCAGACTAGGCATGGAAGAACTCAGCAATATAAAAAAATCTATCTATACAGAAGCAACGTTAATTAAATCCCCGCTTCCAAGTGTTTTGTTTTCGTGTCCCACACGTTTGCCTTGCTTGGCATCAACTGGATGCAGAAGTACCAGAAAAATGTCATGCATTATTTTCATCCTGTGAGTGCAATGCATGCTGAATCCTAAGAACGTGGATTTTTAAGCCCAGTTCCAATATGTAACATACAGATAATTCTGAGGGAACAGTGAAGGTTTAGTACAGACACCGTGTGTGCTGTTTACTGCAATTATTCCGCAGTTAGGCAATGTTTACATTCGTTTCCATTTCAGCTAGGTATTACCTAGTAAAGGATTTTCTAGTAGATACAAAAAACAAAGTTTATCAGAGTGATGAATTCTGACTCATTGTGGATGTCTGGTCAGGAAATTTAGGTTGTTTTTTTTATGTAAATGGTGTGTGCAAGCATAAATGAATTATGAATGGGATTGCAATGAAAGCAAACAAACACCACTCAAAACTTGGATATGCTGTATCTGAAAACACTAAGTAGTTTTCGGAACAGTTCAGTGTAACTGCAAAGTTTCCCTGAACCATTTGTCAAGAAGCCACCTTTGGGCTTCTGCAACATTGAAATACTCATCTAATCTAAAAAGCAGCATTTATTTTACCTCATAAAGTATGCACCCATGCTAAATTCAGCTCTGCCTTTCAGCTTTTTTGACAGATTCATAGTAAAAAAACAAACAAACACAAGTCATTTAACCTAAAACATTACTTTATGCAGTTACACAAGCATTCAGTAAAAAAGACAATGATGACAACACAACATGGTTAGGAACGGTTAAACTCAATTACATACAGTGTTTTGCAAAGAACTATTCACTGATCTTTGGGGAAAAAAACATGCTTTACAAATTATAGTCAGTTATTATTCTCAACTGCTGAAGCCTACACCTAGAAAACAAAAACAAGAAAAACCTAGAACTGAATGTGTTGCATACTATTTTGCTACAGAACAGTATTTTCTCATCATGAAAAACCTATTGAGGGAATTTTCATGGTGGTTTTTACCTTTTACTACTTAGTAGTACCCAGGAATACTTACGTTGCACACTGAACCTATGCAAAGAAAACACGTGTTCTAGAACCCATCCCATAAGGCTAAAATTCAGTCTTATCAGTGACAATGCACAAAAAATGACTGTAATCTAGAACCAAAGAACCAGGGAGAAGAGAGTGTGGAGTAACAGTGGCAAGTCATTTTTTCACTCAGATTAACTACCTGGTTCTAGATGCTAGAGATACGCAAACAAAACCCCAACAACAACACTCAATACCTATGAAAGCACATTGCTTTTTCTTCCCGACTCAGTAGACAGCGTCCCGCCTGCTTTAGGTTTCCTTGCAGTTTTGTATGTCAAGTTTGAAGTATGGAAATAACATTTTGCTTTCACCATCATTCATGTGACTCACTAGATTTTATTTTTTGCAGATACTTCACTTGGCTCCCTATAAGAGTCACTGTACCTCACTGTACCAATGTCCTTTTCCTTCTACAAATGTTGTTCAGGACTATTCTCCACCAGGCGCTGAAGTATCCCTGCTTAATCTGTCAGAGTATTACGATTCCAGACTAGCTGCTAGAAGTTAATATAGACAATATAGACCTCCATGCAGGAGCTTAAGAACATTAACTTAGCACATTCATCCAAAGTAGATACTTAAAGAGAAAAAACATTAATCCTTCCCACAAAATTGTCTTAGTTTTGGTTGGATGAAATGGTTTTCTTTAGAGTGTCTGGCACAATGCTGTATTTTGGTAGTGCTGTACAGAGCCAAAGCCATTCTCAGTGAAGGGCCCAAGGAGCTGGAAGGAAAATAGGACAGCTGAGTTAAACTGGCCAAAGAGATACTCCATATGACATCACGTGGAAGGAGGTTCGAAGAAAACGGGCTAGTGGGAAGTGTGAAGTAAGTGAGCCTGCCAGGTTAAACCACAGCACTTAATTTGGCACCTGAAACAACATGGGGCTCCAAGGGTAGAGATAACAGCAGATCCAACCAGACCACGTTAGCAGTGTTGCGGTACTTTGATAATTGCTGGTCACAATGTTAATTTTTCCCTATTCATGGAGTTCTCAGAGCACCGCCTTGCCAATTATTTTCCCTGCTGTGCTCTTTGCCCTCTCTAGGGGTGGTATTAAGGTTTTCATTTTGCTATGCTGTTTGGCCTTGGCTTATAAGATGATAAAATTGGCAGCTGAGAAAGCGATGCATTTGGCATTGCAGTCATCTTCAGGCTTTCGAAACTGTATTATTGATACTTTTACTTATTACACTCCTCAATTTCTCTCCTCAGAGAGCTTTGCTATGGGAGAGATAGGGGTGGTCACTTACCGCTATTTTCTCAGCTTCCCTTTCCTTCTTTCTCTACAGCTCGAGAGCTAATCGCAATAGTTCTCATGTTGTGAATGTTTTTTCAGGTTATGTTTAAAATTTAATGATTATTTAAGAATATCACCCAGAGATCTGCCCCGAGGGAGGACGTTTCTGAGTGACAGGGAGTGCGGGATGGCGCGGGCAGGTGGTCAGAGCAGCGAGCACCCACAGTGCTTTGGAACTTCACCTCTGAAACGCTGCAGAGTCCTGAAGAACTAGTAGAATATTTGGAAAAGGTCTGCTGTTGCCTGGCAATCCTAAAGAGGCACAAATCACCACTTGGCCTATGCCTACCAAGCATCGTTCAACACTAACCAGCATTCTCAAGGAGAAGAAAAATACCTCTGGATCGTATGACAATGCAACAGACCCTCCAACGTCTGCAATGGGTCCTGCAGCTGCTCAGAGTATTTCGAGAGACCCTGCTGTCTCTCCAGACCTCACGAGGAGCCCTGTGGTTGCTCCTGCTACGGGTCCTGTGCCTGTTTCAAATATTACAACGAGAAAAAGAAAAAAAATTCCTCCCGAGGAGTTTTGATATCTTAAATGAGCACCATTTGTGATGAGGTAAGAATGCTTTCGTGCTCTTGCTACCTTTTTGATTTTCAGTTTCTAAGATCAGCAGATCTTGTTATCAGTCACAGGCTTTAATTTGGATGCCTGTCATTTTAATCACCCGTTACATGTGTACAGTTAACATTCCTGACTACATAAAAAGTCGGTCATTCGCTTCACAGTTCTCCTATTTTCCCTATCACAAACAGAAATTATGAATTTAAAATATATAATGTTACTATAAGAAAATATCCAACAGGATGGATGGTTCTATGCGTTAGTCGTTTTTAAAATCCAAGCCTTTCTTTAAGTGGAAACTGCTTGGTTTTGAATAGATGACATTTAAAAACATAAGCACACCTTTTAATAAATGCACACCTTCTTTGCAGTCTGACCTATATCATGCAAACCACGGGTGCAATGCAAAATGAGATTTCCAATCTCATCCTTTGTAGGAGGGCCGGATACACTGCCCGTGACACTTCTGTGGGTACCGAGAACTTGTCTGCATAAGGGGTACTTAGGGTTGCCTCCTTTGAGAGCCAAAAGACAAAACATGGAGGTGTACAGTTGCGTTGAGTATGTTTCAGATAACAGCACTGCCATTCTAGATCTGCAGCATCTGAAAGCACAGAGGCGAATTATGGCTGAGTCAGAAAGTCAGAGGTCCCTCTGAGGGCTCCTACTGCAGAGTGGCCCATCTGCTTCCCACTCTCGTGAGTCATGTGTTGAATTTTCAAGAAGAGTTACAACATGGTCAAGGAAAAGCGAGTGCTGCAGCCCAGAAGCAGAAATAAAGGTATCTGAAGATTAGCAATGAATGAAAATGTGGATGTAAGCACTACTATAGTGTAGACATGTAACAATGCCACTTAAGTAAGGTAAATCCTTACTTATTAATCCTTAAAAAAGGAAATAAATATTCATTCTATTCTTCAAAGTTTATCTTTCCCATTCTCCAGTGGAGAATGCAAATTATTAATTCTTTTTAAAATAATTTGTTGTAACGTAAATCTGTTTTCTCTTAACCTTTTTCTTCTAGTCTATTTCTTTACATGTACCGTAGGAAGGCTAGGGTAATAAAATTAAAGTTAACCCCAGCAGGTGGAGGTTAAAAGTCAAACAGAAAATTCAAAATTGGTATTTTACATCTACAGTGCTGCAATTTGTTAAGTGCATTTATATCTCTTGATCAATTGTGTACTCAAAAAAAATTAAAGTTAAGCACAGACATTACCTTTTGTGATTTTACGGTGCCATACAGAAGCCCACAGGTGGAGTGTTGAAGAAAACGCATGTTATGGTTTTCCATAGGTATTCCATGTCGTAACATCATGCTAAACTGTCAGAGCTGGGACAGCTGCTGGGAAGCTCCAGTTCCCACATGACTTCCAGGAGGAAAAGAGGTGACATAACCGCGGCCTTACTTCCAGCTGTACTGCTATTTCCACAGCACAGCTAGGAGGCAACTCTCTCTCCCATTTGTTTAATTTATTACCCTTGATTCCTTTTATATTGCATTATCTCACATTCTGTTTCTATTTCTAGTAAATGAGTTTCTTTTTATCTCAATTGAGATCCTCCTTCACACTTCTCAGCCAGCTTCCTGCAGGTGGAAGGGTGGGAGGAGGCCCTCCCCCCTGACACAGGGACTAAGACCTTCAACCTGCCACAACACGAGAATCTGTCCCAGCATCATGCTGCTGTAGGAAACAGGGCAGTTGCCGCTGGACTCTATTTCAGGTGTCCTCACAACAGCATCATCAGCTGGATTGTGAGAGTTTCCAACAACTTTTCTGCAGAATTTGTATCATTATGGCTTGCCTGTGGTCCTACACAACCACTCTGCATCAACCACTGCTATTCATTAACCAAACTACACGCATCCTCCGTATGAGGTACAAAGGCTGTCCTAACTCACCATTTCTGTACCTGCAGGAGCAGCTCCTGCTGGCAATTTATAGCTGTCTACTGTGCATCTGTGTACTGTTTCATCAGTCTTACAGCAGGAGCTGCCTGAGGAATCTGGACAGGACAGATTTAATCAACATGGGTGTTTAGCAAAGGGCAGGAATTGTATGGGGAAGTCTTAACAACACTGGAACTGCTACTCAGAGAGATCTTGCACCACTTGACTGCAGCCCTAATGAAGAAATTCACCCCATCACCCAGTTTTCAGTCAGTCCATTGGTCCAAACACACCCACCGTCTCCAGATGCAGAAAACTTCCTGGATCACCAGGTAATTAAATGAATTTACTATCACCTACCATGTTTTCCTAACTTTTTAAGTCTCCTTCATATTTCTGGAACAAAGTAAGCTAATAGAGTGGAGTAGTAGGATCTTTGCCAAATGGATGGTATGTATGAATGAGCAGGAGATATTTCTTGGCGGGGTTTCAAGCAGCTATAATCATATCTGGAGACAGAAAATACGCTAATATAAAATAAATCAATAAAGTTTTTGCTATCAGTCAGGTGAGTTCTCAAAGACAAAACAGTCTTTTTCACATCTTTTTCTTCTAATTAAAAATGCGAACTGCTGGAATAAAACCATTAGGAACTCTTGACAGAGTTCCTCAAACTATGAAACGTAAGTCAGGACAAGGAACGAGGGCTGGAGAATGTTCTCTTTGTATTCTAGCTGGCAAAAAACTATTATCTTGCAACAAGAACACTCAGCAGTTCCCTTTGGCATCTTCCTAGAGCTTTGTAACCGTGTAGGCATTTTACTGATTCTGCATCTGTTGCTGCATATAGACAACCACATGCGATTGATTAGACACTATGTATTTCCTGAACATACCATAAGCATTGTAGACTACTGCTATTTACACAGTTTTACTCAGGGGTTCTCAGGTATTTGGAAAGCGTGATTCCTCAGCGGATGCTGAAGACAATGAAATACCATTACCAGGTCCCAAGACTCACAACTCTGCTGAATAGGCACGAGATGCTACAGAAAGATTTAACTTTGTGTGTGTGAACACAGCTGTTGAGAGGCCTTTTAATACAATTAAGCTAAAAGCTGTATCAACAACATTACAATTGTACTTCTGAACACTTCTTACCTCAGATCTTCTCATTCCCCTTGACTACATCTTAGAATCATAGAATGGTTTGGGTTGGAAGGGACCTTTAAGATCCTCTAGTTCCAACCCCCTGCTATAAGCAGGGATACCTCCCACTACACCAGGTTGCTCAAAGCCCCGTCCAACCTGGCCATGAATGCTTCCAGGGAGGGGGCATCCACAGCCTGTTTTGGCGTCTCACCACTCTCTCAGTAAAGAATTTCTTCCTGAGATCTAGTCTAAACCTACCCTCTTCAAGTTCAAAGCAATCTCCTCATAACCATCATCCAGAGAGTAAAAATCAGAAGTATATACAAAAAACACTGATGTATTTTGCGCTTTACTTCTAGAACTCAAGACCGTACGCTGGTCAGGTCTTCGAGCATTTCATTTATAACCCCAAAAACCCCAATCATTTTATTTTTAAATGAAAGCCGAAGGCTCTGTGCAATTCAAAACAAGGGTTGTCTCAGCATAAACAGCCACGGTGACTGACTAGCAATGCACTGCAGCTCAGTGCCATTACTGCAGTGATTTTAGGCACCTCTACAATAAGGGGAAAGGGGAGAGATGAGGACTGGAAGAAAAAAAAAATCTTTGGACGTGAATCAGAGATCTGAACAGCTCATCTACTCACAGGACTTCATAAGGAGATGCTTTAGGGAAAAACTCACAGCGCTATATGCAGAAGATGGGAGAACTGACAACACTAATCATAGCAATATCATGGGTTAGGAAGTATGTAGCCACGCTACAAACAGGTTTTACCTTTGGTATTATTTTACTCCACAGAGCTAGCCTTCACAAAACCCTGTAGCTTTCTTCAAATTCTCTCGACAACTAGCTCCTTCCAATACTTCCTACTATAATAACCTTTCTGAAGGACTTCATTGTCTCATAGAAATGTTGAAATAGAAATCAATCCTTCAGAATGCCTTTTCCTACCCAGAACATCATCTTGTTTACCAGCAGTCCTACCATTTTCAGTTTACTTGTGCTATCCCACTTCCAGTGTTAACACGTGCTATTAGTAGTCTTTTATCACTCCCACCCACAAGCTATTGTTAATAGCCTTTAGAGCTAGTACAAAAAAAGACTACTCTCAGGAGGTACAATTATAAGTTTAACTACACAGCATATAAAATCAAGGGTATCAGTCTTCTGAGAAATCCCCAGGAAAATACGAAATAAGATCAAAGTCTGACTCAAAAACTCAGTTGGGCTTTCAACCCGGTTGCATTTTTGTTCACAGAAATATATTTAACTAACGACATATAAAAATTCTGCCAAATTGTCCTTTCAGACTGCTCGTATACTGTTTTGCAAAGGAAACATCCAGAAAAATTACAGGTCCTGAAAATACAATGAATGGATTTTAAGTTGAACGATACGGAACATAGTACTTAAAGAATGTTTCGGTGTTGCTGAGTTGGTTTTCCGGTAGCAGGCTACTACATCTGGCAATTGTATTTTATCAGTCTTATAATTTTCATCTCCAGAACCCAATGGCAGTTTTTGCCCGGTTCTGACGCTGACATTCAGAAAAGATAGGCACAAAGTGGTACAGCATACATGCTACGCATTATAAAATCAAAATCAGCTGACTAAGCCTGGACAAGTAGAAACATCGGTATTATTAATACCAAAATGCTAACAAATAAACCAGTCACGATAGGCTGCAGAACAGCAATTGAAGAAAATAAAATTCATTTGTCAGAATTAGTTCAATTAGTAGAATCACATTCTAGGATTTATAGGAATACCATTCTTGTGTTGTTGTTTTTTTAATGGCACTTTCATTGTTGCAAAATCAAACAAATGGCAGGATATATAATAAAAGTTACATACTTTGCAGTAAAAAATAATGTACTCATCAAAAATTTATATTTTGTGCTATAAATGCACCTAGCACATCTGCTGTGCCACTGTGACAGATGTTTATTAATACAAATCTTCAATCATACTCCTAGACTGCTAATGGTTCAGTAATTCATCTTCTAAATACCGCCCAAGTTTCTGATTATATGTTGAACCTATTATCAAAATATTTTCATATCATCTTTGCATCTCCATGGCCTCAGAATAGCATCATTAACTTGCAGTTTTGTTTCAAAATCAGTGTAAAGTTCTATCACAGCAATTCCTATAAGGAGTCTTGTTTATACGTATGCTTATGCATGCTGTATTTAAAAACTTGAAGAAACTCCTAAAAAATAACAAATGTATTCCGTTATGAGAGTGATCTCTCGGAAAAGTATATTCTATGGTAAGGCTGGTGGACACAAAACAGATGACTGAGCTCAGTTCTTTCAGTTATCCTCACCAAGATCAGTCCCTAAATTGTACTTCCTTGTGCTTTAAGAAAACTGACGTTCACATACCTCGCTATACCTCCAGTATAAGGAGGCAAGATCCAAAATACCTCAAAACTGGAATAAAGATCAAGATATTCAAAAAAATAAATATGAAGTTCTTCATGTTTGCTTTCTGTTTTCTAAGCCCTGAGGGCCACATTTTCAGGATTTGCTCAGTGGCTGTGAAACTTATTTTAAAAATGCTAGGAGTGAATGTCACCTCCGGTAATGTAACACAAGCGGCAAGATATGAAATAATATACATTAAAAGATTTCTAGTTAAATTGTGAGTCGTCAGTCTAAGAAGTTGGTGCCTAAGAAGAAAACAAACAGAAAATGGAAGGCCTTAATCCCTATTCTACTCATCAAACAGCAGTAAGAAAACTCTCTACCACAGGCCCATACATTACAGAAGAGGCTTCTCAACCTTTACTGCAACGCAGCTATGGTGCGGCTTTGCATAGGTGACAAAGCCAACAGGAAAATTCATCTGGTAAAACCAGTGAACAAAACTGACAATGAAATACCGCTTAATGCTAAATAGAAACCAAAGGCAGTAGTGTAACTGCCCATGTACTTTCTTTTGATACTAGCTTATAAAGTTTACCTTTAAAGATGTAAAGATGGTCACTTCAGACAGCAAGAGAACTGGTGACAAAGTCATCTGGGTGGATGTGGGAAGCTGTCCTGAGTGGTGAAAAGCAAAGAATTCCTCCGCTTCCTCTGATACAACAGTGATCAGAAGCACACTACATCCAAGCAACCCAGAATACTGTGTATTCCAGGCAGTAAGCACTGTGACAGTGTGCTCGCAGCCTCTCCTTCAGCTCAGTACACACTCCCCTCAGAATAGCTAAGAAACTATGACCCTATTACTTGCCACTCAAGTAGGGACACGCTGCTTGTGTCCTTGCAACAGTGAACGACATTAAGTAAAAAGTCACCAGCCCTCATAATTTAAGAATGATTTTCTTCCCACCTACAAAAAATAATCAGGAATGAATTTCTAGCTGCATAAGAAAGAAACATTTACTGTAGGCAACGTGAAGACGAGAACGTGTTTAGCTCCCTCGAAGACGGAATATTAAACCTCATTCCATCTTCATTCTCTGCAGAAAGGACATCCTTCTTTGCTACTTTGAGCAACTGTTTAAACAGGTCCAGTACATCTTAGCTGTGCATGCTCACTTACAGCCAATTGAAAGGGAGGCCACTTCAGGCTTCGGTACACTCGAAGTCTCAATCATAGCATGGGCTACAACTCCTTCTTGCCCCTAATGTGGGTCCTCGTCCCCCATCCAACTGCCCTGTGGAAAGCATTTCTTTTAGGGCAGGCAGTTACTTCTAAGTCCTATTTAACTACTCTGTATCTTGAATACATTTCCTTTTGATATACTCTCATTGTTCAGTCTATTTTACTGCCAGTGGTGTTCATAAAGAAGAAAAATCAATATAGAGCAAATTGTTTAAAATAGGTAGCTATACTCTATATCGGTCAGACTTTATAAACCATTTGCTGTTCTTCACAGCCATCTGAAAGATTTCCTCATATTTCCTCATCTCATGGAATTGAATTTCTCCTTCCTCAAATAATCATCAAATTGTGACACTCAGGAAGTTATCTAAGGATCTTGTTCTACGTTTTTTTTTGATGTATTTATTTTGCTCCTCAGTATGCTGAATATGTACGGACCTTCCATTAATCTAATGCCAACCTCAATGACAACCTTAGCTTCTTAATTTAAGGGAATAAATAGGCGCAGTTGTAGGGATGATCTCAATGATAACAAAATAAATTTGACTAAGGCAGGTAACTTCAAACAACAGCTTTTCAATAAGCTTACCAAGGAATGAAGATGCTCCCCTGAGCTTTGATACCTTCCATTGATTCTCACCTGTGCAGGTTATACCCACGTCACGTCTTCCCTCTGCCATTATAAATGGTAGAGAACTACAGGATGTGTCTGCTCCACTACTGGTTGGCATTAACGGAGAAAACCCTCAGGTGACCTTAACAATTCAGAATTGAGACAAATACGCAAAAATAAGGTGAACAAAGATCTTAGTTTGCAATCTGTGATGCAGTTCCCAGATGTAGATTTTTCTACCTTTGTTATCTCCTACGTAAACAGCCCAGGTAAACAGCCCAGATGCAATCTGTCACTAAAGAATTCAGGGCATTAGTGCTGTTGGGCGTGCGCTTAAATAAGACTACATTTGCATGACTTGGATATTCCCAAATACTTGTTAAAATGTTTACTTGCTCTGAAGTCACACATCCGCCTTATCCCCAGATACTGACCTCCAAGCAGTCAACTAGCTGACAGAGTAGTGTGAACACAGCCTCGGTGGAATAACAACAACCGGTGGCCATCCAGCTTACGAAAACTCGAGTGCTACAATCCAATCCACCCAAAAACAAGTTTCCTCCATCACTTCTCATTTAATCTTCTTTCAAGCAAACCAGATGATATGTCCCTACACAAAACACAGGACATGACAAGGAAAACACCACCTTTATACTAAGAAACATGAAATCTCTCAGCAAGCATCAGGGCAGTCAGGCGTTTGGGCTAGAGGCCTCCTGGTGACATACCTTCTATCCTAAAGCGTGAAGAGCCAAGAGTTTAGTGGGACACAGAGGCCTAGGTTTCCACTAACCTTCACTAACAGCTGTAGTACATAAGAATTGAGATATACTATGAAAACAAATGCCGCTATCAGGGCCATTTTAAAGAGAAAAAAATTGCAGCCCCAAGGGTACCAGAACAGCATCCTCTAAAGGCAATGAATAGACAATGTGTTTAAACATGCTGTATGCTGCTGAAGGAAAAAAGCATCAAAACTATTGCTAGGCTGTGAGAACCCCAAGGTCCTAGTTTAACTGAAAAAAAAAGTTGCAACAGACTCCAGTCCTATTTTTAGCAGAAACACACAGCAATTGAATACTGTTTCTGCTGTTCAGCTTGCTCCCAAGGTGAGCATTTCTGAATAGCTTTTCTCACCAGTACACACATTCAAAAAAGAAAAAACTACAACTGTACTAAATAAAATGAAGCATACAGAAAATACAGTGAGGACGGGTGTCATCCTGCAGCTTCTGGAAATAACTGTATTTTACTGATTGCCAACCACCCATCCTGGGTTTGACTCTTCACCGTGAAGAAACCAAAGGTTTCTCATGGACTGATCATGCAGAAGAAAGTAAACTTTTGTTACAGCGAAGAGGAGGAGGACAGATTACATAGGTGAACTGATTTTATGAAGCTGAAGGCTTTATTCTCTCTGAAATAAGCAAGGTTTCATCTTCATAGCAATGAGGGTGACTTTAGTAAGTATTACAGTGCTTTCAAACCAACGGTCTGTAACCCAGTTCAGGACATGGGGAAAACTAGCAGTAAAACAACTGTCAGGAAAGACCAGGTTCGTATATTGAATGTTTTAACCATACTTCCTCCCTTTGCTCTATAAATGATTTTTGATATAACACATGACCAAATCCAGGCACACAATTTGGAGAAGCTCGGATTTGGATACAGCCGGATACCCCTAAAAAACTTGCTTTTTAGGATAAGCACATTGTAAAATGTGACTTACTCCATCAAAGCCATTTTAAACTCTTATAGAGGAACTTTTACAATGTTTTTCAAGGTTTAAGTCCTTTCTACCTGGCACCATCTTTAATCAAAATGTGAAAACCTGAATATTTGCATGATTTGAAATCATGTCAGTAAGAGTAGGCCGCCTGTTTTATTCTTTGCTAGTTCACAGTCTACACTGTGAACACTTGCAGGCCCACAAAGGGGTTTCTCGACAACCAGATTCAGATTAACTCATCCTCTCCATACTCTTACAGGTTTCTTCCTCTCTATTTACCTTCCTTTTTCTATTCCATTTGCTAGCTGCTTACGTTTAAATCTCTTTTTCTTTGGGGGAGCTTCATGGCACTCCATAGTACAACAGCTGGAATGAGGGGAAAAAGCCCTTCCAGAGTTTTCATTCTCTGCATTCCTATCTAAGACAGTGAAAGGAAGAGAGATCGCTGCTCCATACCACATCTTTTAAGAGCTTTAATTTCTGATAGTATGGCACAGAAAGAAAAATGTGGAATAACGTTCCGTTCATTTCCTCCATCAGTCTGCCCACTTGTCGTGTCACTAAAATCAAAGCAGCAGTCTAGATTTGTGTAGTTTTATCACTTCCTGATAATTGACAAGTAAACATGTGAAGCGTGGCCAGCATTGCAAAGCCTATACAATTTCAGCAGCATTCTCTTTCGCTTTATAAAATAACATCTCACTCATCTACGTATTTTCTATTGAACAACGTGCAACTACTATTGGTCCTCTTAGTTCAAACAGTCAGTGTTGATTTTTATGTACTCACGGAGGGTAGTATCTGTACTATCAATTTTGCCAACTCTGCTTTGACACTTAAACTCTATGCTTGTATTTCATCAGCACCAGACAGATCAACAGTACAGTAACTGCATAAATCATCTCTTTTCAACCTTGGACAATGAGCAGTCAAAAGAAATGCGGGTATACATCATACTCTGGATGTGACTGATCTCTTGTAGGAGTGGGCAGAACTTTCCATTGAATCAGCGATTAGTTCAGCAAAAAAGAAAAACTAACATTTTATGTCAAATTTGTGGTTAACATTAATTCACTGATGTGCTTCTGCTTCCAGCGAAGGGGTTGGTAAATTGTGGAAGTTTCCATTCTTTATTTCTTGGAAACCTTCCAAAAGTGTGGCTTCTAATTTCTGCTGATTAATTTAGAAAGAACCTGAACATATGGTGTTATAGCAAGAAATAAATACAGCATGTACAAAATATAGCGAATAAATTCCATAAAAATAGCTCTACATTGTAAAGGAGAAAAGTTAGGAGACATGCTTTGCCTTTTTTAACGACTGCTACTTTATTTCTCAAAGAGATTTTGCCTGGCATTTTTGTCAAACAACAGCTTGAGCAAAATAAACAGACAAGCAAGTCTCGCATCAAGCGATGGAAGTACAAAAGACAGACTTGCTGACTTGAAAACAGGATAATGCTACACAAAAATTGTCACATTTCTGAACATTACAATAAGAACAGCAAACTAACTTGTCAGTGATCGCGACATCATTTCCAGTTTGGACACTGCCTGATCCATCAGTTTGGACACAGAAAAGGAACAGAGGAGAAAAAGCACTTCTCAACTGCAGCATCGTGGCTCTGATTGCACCAAATAGGCCTTAATAGTTCTATATAACTTCAGCTGGGGCTTCCTCCATAGCCCACTGTGCCACTGGCCCAGGAGCTCTATTAAAGCTCTGGCCTCCACCCATATCTATTCCCTTAGTCCCTGGTCTGATCTGAGTTACAGATCTCCAGTATTTCTAGTTTTATCCCCAGGCAGACTTTGGACCTACCTTGCTGGTAGCCCGCCTCCTTCTGCCCACATTGTACGTTAGTTCTGACCACTTCTTTGGCTCTTGGATGGACCTTAAACCTGCCTCATTGCTTACCTTGCCTAGGATTGCTGACAGATCACGTTAGGAGCACCCTGCGCTGCCTGCTACTTTCAGATGCTGTACGACTTTGATCTGGATTAGTGGAAGCTCTGTAAATGCTGGCACTACCCTCAGATCCAGGCTTGCTTCAAGAAGCAGCTGGCCCTTGCTGTGTGGCCCATGCCATCACAACCTCAAGATCAAACTCCTGCTGCCTCAAGTACAAGGTGGAAGATGACCACGGGTGGAAACTGAACAATCCCAGTCATACTGTCAGCTAAACCCAAAGAAGTCTGTAACAGCAGACAGCTATAAAGCTCGCTTTGCTATTTGAGTGCATTAGCCCTTAAAGCCGAAGTTGTATTATGCTGTCATGCATTCTGACTTTGCAGTTCATCTTATTCTAGTCCTGGCTGGATTTCATAAAGATGAGTAGACAGATAAAAATATCTGCCTTAGTTGTTATTTTACCATATTTGGCTATGCCCCTTATTTTAAGTTACCTTTTGCTATGTTATACTTAGAAATACTCAGAGATCATGAAGCATATTAAAGATTTCCTATTAGTATTTTGCTTTGTCCAGTGCATTCTATTTGCTTACCTATACAGGAGGTATAACCTTAACGTGACAACAAAAACAGTAGATTTATAGTACAGAGAAACAGAGTCTTATAGATTTAAGATCAGGAAACTGTGTTCCATTCTAAATAATGAGCCTTTTTAATTTTACTATGTAGAGCATGTAAATGCACTCACAGGAATTTATCTTCACAGCTACAAGGAACTTCACAGCAGTGAGTAAACTAGAAGCACGGCAAAAAGCAAAGCACCACCAGAATTAAGCTGACTTCCTCACGTAAAAATTTAAACAGTAGTTTGTAAGCACTGGCAATATAAAAATGGACATTAGGAATGCCACATGTCACAGTAAAATAGTTTTCACTGATCTTTATAAAAATATTGGGCGTATACATTAGGCTCAATAACTTTCACCTTTCATTTAAAAGACAGGAAAAATGTAGACAAAAGGGGCTTTTTTTTCTTAAAGAAAATTTGAATGAAAGACTCAATTCCTCACCTTTCTGAGGAAAACTTAGAAGTCTGAAATAGCAATTAGAGAAACAGTGACATAATTACACATAGCGTAGAAAGCTATGATATAGGTAAGTCAACACGAGAAATATTTATGCATTCATCTTTTTCAGAAGAGCTTGTGTTTCCCCAGTAATACTGCTCTCCCACGGTGCAATTTCAGTAGCAGAAGTGTATCCTTTCTTCTTGAGGGAGGAATAAAGCAAAAGAATCAATACAATGTGGTGTCAGTCAACAGTGATTCAGAGGAAGAACGCTTCATTCAAATGCCGTGGAATTGCCCCAAACCAATCCTCTCTATTAAAGCCTTACTTTGGAATCACAACTTGATTGCAAGATCCAGAACTGGAAACATCACAGCATG
This sequence comes from Odontophorus gujanensis, assembly GCA_013399175.1. Taxonomy (NCBI): domain Eukaryota; kingdom Metazoa; phylum Chordata; class Aves; order Galliformes; family Odontophoridae; genus Odontophorus; species Odontophorus gujanensis. The sequence goes on from VXAB01011034.1 coordinate 137,142, forward strand.
AAGACAAGATCAGGATTCAGAGAAGACATAAGCAATTGCCTGTGGAGCAGTTCAGTAACCAAGAGTTGCTCGGCAAATTATAAGTCACCTAAAAAATTACTTGAAAGTTAAAAGCATTCACAAGGGAAACTGTTGTACCTGCTGTATTTTAATTTTAAAACATTTAGCTTCGAGTAACTGGTGTCAGTCAACAGTGATTCAGAGGAAGAACGCTTCATTCAAATGCCGTGGAATTGCCCCAAACCAATCCTCTCTATTAAAGCCTTACTTTGGAATCACAACTTGATTGCAAGATCCAGAACTGGAAACATCACAGCATGAAGACAAGATCAGGATTCAGAGAAGACATAAGCAATTGCCTGTGGAGCAGTTCAGTAACCAAGAGTTGCTCGGCAAATTATAAGTCACCTAAAAAATTACTTGAAAGTTAAAAGCATTCACAAGGGAAACTGTTGTACCTGCTGTATTTTAATTTTAAAACATTTAGCTTCGAGTAACACACTCATAACTTCAAACTTTCCAGTGAACTTGAGGGACCAGTAAGAAACAGCATATGTGTGACTTAATGTTCAAAAACTCAGAAGCTACACACCAGGTGTTACAAAAATTATTACCATAAACCAGACTGTCTTGGACCCACCGGTAGTGGCTACAGTACAAAGGAATGGTCTTTACCAAAGATAACGTAAGAAACAAGAGACAGTTTCACGTCAGTCCTCGAGGTAAAAGGTAACAAGACCGTTTCCACAAGGGCTATGAGGGAGAATAAAGAGCTTTCCACTACAGTACAGAAAGAACCTGTTTAAAAATGAAATCTAACAGGTGGCAAAGGAATATGCTGGTATTATTAATGTTACGAGCTGATCGGAGACAGAAGCAGAAGGAGAGATGACAGAAAGGGTTTTGACAATGAAGGCAGGTGGCTTTTCGCAGCAGAGGCAAGAATGAAACTGTGGCAAGAGGTTGTGGTTAAAGGAACAATTAGAATAATGTAAAAGAAAAAGGAAGGAGGCTGCAAAAGAAGCAGAAGCATAACATTCAGATTTAAAACAAAGCCAACATGCACACAAGCATGTATACATGTACCCTCTTTCCTACTTCAATGTTGACATAGAGCTTTGGTTTATCCATTTCCTTTAGTATCTTTGGTCCAAGTGTGAGCATGGTAAATTGTTTACTGAAGACAATTACATGTTGTTTAGCTACAACATTATCATCATAACATTGCAGAGGAAAGCAAGTAGTGCTGCATTCATTATTTTGGTCATTAGCTTTTCACTGTATTGGTTTAAGTGTTTAACGTGCTTTGTTAACCTGAAAAACAGCAAAGACTATACTTCTCATCTAACCTCCTCTTTAGCTGCATACTCTGTTTGGCTCTTGTTCGTTTCACAATTAGAAAGCAAATTCTGACTGTAATTTCTAACAGTATACAAAAAACAGATTATACCTCAATATTTTACCATGTTTATTTAAAAACACCAATATTTACGTTAATAATGAAGAAAAAAAAATATCTTGCAAGTAATTTGGATATCTAAATATTTTTACTACTGATTAATTGTGATAGTGTACTTTCCCACCCTCCAACCTGATCCTGCTGAATAAATACTCGCATATGACCTCAGAAAACACTGAAACTCTTTACAAATCAACCTATCTCCAAGACCATTGGCATGAGTATCATATGAATTATCATACTCTAGATAAATATCACATGAATGAGGACAGTACCATGCATGAAATCCACTCAGTCAAATTCTTTTGAGATAAAGAAGGTGACAGATGCAGGATTTTTGCTTTCAGAATGCTCTGTAAGTTGTGAGAGTTTGATTTGTATATATTTTAGAAGCTCTGACATTCAGGAGGAATGAGCAATACCAGCTGATTCTGCATTACATGATATAATTTAACCTGACACATCTCAACACTTCATCACATATCTGAGGGACCATGTTTCTACTGGAGGGGAACAACTGCCTGAGGCTACTACTTAGCATACATGCAGCTCTGGCAGGACAGTCAGTGTATCCTGCAAGTACCGCAAAATCTTAGGTAACATTTAAACTACTCCAGCTAGTACAATGCTGTTGCTAATTTTAACAGTCAAACCTTTTCTGTTTCATCCACTACGTCGTACCTGTTCATCAAAACTAATACAATCAACCACATGCAAGTATGTACACACATCTAAATTATTCTCGCTTTAGAAATCCATTTGTCTTAAAGCACATTTTTATGTAAATAGCTCTAGTCAGAGTTAGCTTCAAGACAGGACCCAAAGGAATATTCACTTACTTTCCTATGTAGATGAATGGGCAAAAATAACATCAGGATGCCTCTGTTGGGACAAAATTTATTTTGAGAAAAAATCCTTCTAGCTTTAGATACTTTTTGATTAAATAACTATGTTTAAAGGAAAGGCTTTTTTCTCATCTTATAATGCTAATGCTGAGCGTGTGTGGACTTTCAAAAGCATCCCAGAATGCTTACTGAAATGGTAGGCTATGAATACGCTGATGTGAGCAACGGGGGGAGAGAGAGGATTTTTTATATATCACAAAGCTGAACTGTACATGGCATTCAGCTTGTTCAGATCCTTTCGTATTGTAGGTATTATTACTACAGTAATAAAATATTAATGATAATAAATACATAATGCTGCATTTTGTGGCAGTGACTGGGTGGTGAACCAGGAAGAATAGGAATGGAAAGCTTTTTCTTCTCGTCATGTGGTCTCTTCAACCACCATTAGGTACAGAACTTGCATCCTGCCCTGCCTTTAGGTCCCCTCTTCTGCTTTTCCAGTCAAAGAGAAGAGCAGAGATGGCGGACAAATTAAGGCTCGGGACTGTGGTTATTAGGTGTGGAGATTCACTAGATTTGGCAGGTGCACTCGGGATCTTAAGCAAGAGTACTACTGAGAGAAAATGTTAGGCTAGATTGCAGCCTCTAAGTACTACAGGTATAAGGAGAATTGGATGATTTTGCTAAATTTATTTTTCCAAGTAATACTCATTTCCCGTGTTTTGCAGGTTTTACTATTTTTCTAATAGTAACTTTGATATTGGTGTCATTTTTCACAATGAGCATCAAGTGCCAAGAGTAAATGAAACACTTTCTGAAAAGCTGAGAGTTGCACTTAAAATAAAAATTCTACATACACTGCACTTCAAGTCTCAGCAGATCTACAAAACAGGTAGGGGTAAAACTGCAGAAACTATTGCTTACTAATTAAATCACAAAACAAAACAAAAAGAGACTGTGATAGAGATTTAACCAGGTAGTATGAATCCTGAATCCACTACCTGGACCAGGTAATCTAGCCCCAGCCCTTAGGACATGCTGGGTAACAGCCCAGACAGACGCCAGGTAACAGTGACAGTCTTTCTCTCTCAATGCATTCATAAAAATCATCTTGGCCGTGGTGTCAATCTCTGCCTTGCACGTGCAAAACTTATCCGATCACCCAGTAGTACTTTCCCTATCAGCAAAGCTTGATTATAAACACTCCTAGCAGTACCAGGGATTTTTGTTTGTACTTTTTTAGCCAAGTAAAAGATAAATTGAATTATTTTCACTAGTATACAATTAAAACTACTGCAGCAGATAAGGCAATTTCTGGCTATTAATCTTTACAAAAGACACAATGAAAGGACAGTATAGTGCAACTGACAGCATAGATTAACTGACCTATGTGATTCAATACATCTTCCTCTCCAAATTTAAAGCTTAACTTCTTTTCAAGCATAGATTTTTCTATCAGTGAATATTCATGCTATTTTTCTTAAATGGATTTGAACAAAAAGGCATCATAAAGAACACAAGGAAGAAATAATACTAATTACACACGCACACAAAGATGCTGATGTAGGCCAGCATTCCTGTTCTTTCACCCTTGCCTTTCTTTTACAGGTCACTCTGTTTACTTCTCGAGAGAAAAAGGTGTATTTTAGACTCTGGATCTAAGCCTATTAGCAATACATTCCATTTCTGTACAACACAGCTTTGAAAAATTGTAACTTTAAGTCATATGACAGCTTTGAATCAACCACTGAATGAGTTTTAATAAGCCTTTCTTCAGGGAACTCTGAGTCAAACAAGCTTGCTGTCCCTAATGCAGCTGTATAAGTGCTTTAAAGTTCCTTTTTCCATTGAATTGCATTTCTAATGTCACATCTTTGTAAGAAAATTCTTCTTTGTCTGGGGTAAACCAATTGACTTACAGGCCAAGATTTTAACAAAAGCATTGTACTGACTCTTCCCAGATAGATACCACGTCCCAAATCCAGAAATCAGCCTCCCCTTAAAAATCTGCCTCTTCAGATGTCAGTTTCAGTCTGTTCTTTCACTTAGATACCATTTGTCAATATAATGAAACAATGTCACGTATTCTGAAGTCTAAGCAGCTCATAAATTTGTGTAGATTCTTTCCAGGAACATTGTGTCCTTCCATGTTTGCTTTAAAGCTTCATCCCTGAGCTATTTTCAGTTTAATGAAAGAGAACTCATCCACTGCAGAGACGAAAGCTATTCCTTTAAAATAGTAAATTCCCACACAGCTGAAAAACTGGAAGCTCGCAACCAGAACCAATGACTCCTGGTTTCAGACTAGTAACTGTAAGTTCTGGGTTGAGTTTTGATGTTGATGTCCCTCATACAGCTATGGCAATTCAGATATCCCAGACCTAAGAACACAAAAGGGCTTATGTGAAACTAAATGAACATTACAGAATTTCAGCGAGTTTTCAGCCATCATTACATCACACACTTCACTGTAAGTCAGTAACAGACTGTACACGGAGAGAATTCAAAATGAGATCCACAAAAAAAAAAAAAAAAAAAAGAAAATTATAAAGTCGTCTAACAGGGCCAATAAGAAAAACTATGAACAGAAGAATGTCTTATAACTCAGCCCTGCCCAGGAAATAGAATCCTTGGAAAAGCTGAAGCAAGGAACTGCTGCATTCCTTACACCACAGTGCAACTGATCAACATTCTCTAATCTCCAAAACCTAAAAGACACTCATTATATTAAAAATGAATGCACGTGAAGGAAAACAGAAATCCACTGAGGTACTATGTGACACCAGCATTGAAAGTCACTACCTGAGTAAATTCTGATGTAATAAGCACAAAACATCATTAGCTTTTATGACTTCTATGCCCAAGAACTTGAAATTACTGCCTAGAGTGCTCAATCTCTACAAAAAGCTGCAGCTTGCTGTGGCCTCAGCAGTCCTCAATCCTTGATTTTCAAAGAAGCAAGAAAGTCAGCTGTGTTCCTCAGCCACCTTTCATAAAGTAGCTAGAAGGACAGATCCACAACAGTTCCCCTATTTTTTGGCTACATAAAAGTCTTCATTTTACAAGACTCTGTCTGGCACCATTAAAAAAGAAACGAGTACGAGAAGTGATTTCAAAACATCCAAGGGCACACTCAAATACAGAGTTCTAAAGGTACGAAAGTACATAGGTCTCTCAGAAAGTAATGACTCCTATTTCTTTCCATGTAAACTACAACAAACACAAAGAGCACAATGAACACTATTCGATAGAGCAAATTCTCAGCTGTTTTTCAACACATTAGCTGTGCATTTTCAAACCTACATGCTGTGTTCTTGAAAATCTGCACCTGCGGAGGAAGTGACCCAATGTCTCTGCTGACCCACTGCCCTGCTGTGCTCACATCCACTGGTTGGTCTCCATAAATGTTCAGCAATCCTCAGTGAATATCAGTGGATGCAACACACTTTTGCTTTGTGCGCACATCTACATCAGATGCAATTCTGTCCGACTGCCTCGCTGCTGCCATCTGTCACATGGCAACAACATGCAACGGAATACTGGCAGGAAGGTTCAGCATCTACTGCCACACCATCCGTGTTTCTTAAGAAATAACTATACACACAGTATAGTAAGGTCATCTTACTTTCTCTTACTAATGGCCCTTGAAAATTAATAGGAATCTTGATAGGATATTCTTACCACCCAGAACATACAACTTAAGCATCAAGCGTATGGTAAAGGAGCGTTTTATACATACTTGCTTACCTTAGACTATAGTCTAAACATCTATGCAGGAAAATGATTCATGTACTTAATAAATTAGGAAAAGAATCATCAAAATCCATGTTACAATACCACAGAGTTCTCTACTGTACGCTGAAATAAAGACTAAGATTTTCTCTCTCCCCAAATTTAATTTTTCCTTAAGTTTTTCTATCAGAGTCTTTCCACGGGTTCCAAGTGGATTCCCTGGCAACACTGAATAGATGCTGTTTTTTAACTCAGCACTGTAAGTTAATCTGTTCAACAGAGGTACAAGCACAAAACTAAGAGCGTGAACTGGTCTTTTTAACCTCAATTAATCTAAAGCTAATAATTGAAAGAATTAACGAATGAGAGAGATTACTTCAACTGTAAAACTTGACCTTATTGGAAAATATTTTCTTTTACAAAGTTCTCAGTACAGATTTTGTGCTCTTAAAAAGAATACAAGAATTACAGGATTCAACATACAATTCTTACAGTCTCTCTCACATGAAGGAGAATTTGAAAAGGAGGAACATAGTAAAATGTTACAACTATCTTTCCCCGAACAGGCCTAGGCCAGATCTCAGTTTTATTAGCTGATTCACCCCTATGCAGTCCTGTTAATTCACATTTTTGAAGAGCCTGTCCAAGAGATTGAGGTTTTTCTTCATATCTTATATGTAATAACTTATTTTATTAGAAATGAAGTGTCTTGCAAGTTCTAAGACCTTATATATCAACAACTATTTTATCAATGACAAGGTGGAAAAAAAAAAACAACAACACAACCACATATACAAGAAAACAAACCAGTATTGACCTCTTATACAATTCATCTGATGAAATTTACTGATCATGCATTCAGTGCACAGCAAAAAAAGCTCCTGAAATTAAGATTACAGATGTGTAGGGGTTAGAGGGGACCTCTAGAGATCATCTCGTCCAAACCTCCACTAAAGCAGGTTCCCTAGAGTGGGTTACAGAGAAAAGAATCCAGGTGGGTTTTAAATGTCTCCAGAGAAAAGAGTCCCCACAGCCACAGCCCTCCTGAGCAGCCTGATCTGGAGCTCTGCTGCCCTCACAGTGAAGAAGTTCTTCCACACGTTCATAACGCAACATGGGAAGTTCAGTTTGCGTCCATTGCCCTTTGTCCTGTCACTGGGCACCACTGAGAAGAGCCTGGCCCCATCCTCCCAGCACCCACCCTTTAGATATTTATAAGCATTCCTAGGACCTCCTCTGTGTCTTCTCTCATCCAGGACTGTTTCACATGTACAATTATTGCACAGCATTCACTGTCAGCAGAGGGAAATACCAGCTTTGAAAGCTATCTACTGTGGAGCGTTTTGCTTCTCAAAACTACACGCAGAACTGTAGCATGATACAGTTCTAATAAAAAGAATGGCAGGTAATGTTATATAAAACGTGCACGACTGAATGTATACTGCCACACATGCTTTGTTCAGTATGTTTTATGCACAACGAAAATATAGTACATGCCTGACAACATGGTACGGTACAAGTAGAAGAATAACAGATGAGACAGAACTACAGCTCAGAATCAAGATGACTTGGCTTCTTTTCTCCTTTCATTGAGAAGGACAGAGTTCAAAACTTACAACTCCCTCCGATGTTTCAGTACTACTAGCTAGGGTTGTAAAGCTAATTACATTAGCTTAGCCACGCAACTTTGTAAAGACACCACCTCTGGACATTAAATAAATCACTATTTCCTGTCAGTAACAATACAACAAAGGGTTTCAACGTTTATAAAGATTGAAAAGCATTTTTTTGGATAATTACCTTGCAAAGTCAGTCATCTCCATCATAATCACACACATCCTCTTGGCCAAAACAATGATGTCATTGCTGGTATCATCCCATATTTCAATCTCTGCATCAAGCTTACTCTTGACTTTTTTGAAGTCAGCCACTTGCTCAGCTATCTTTTCCTTTTCAGCCTCTGGCAGTTGAGTCATCTTGGACTGAAACATAAAAAAAAAAATCATAGAATGGCTTGGAAGGGACCTTAAAGATCATCTAGTTCCAGGCCCCTTGTTGTAGGGAGTGCTGCAAACAAAATAATGCTACTTGCTTAATGCCTGTCCATGTCAGAGAGGTGTATTTTTTATTTTATTTTATTTTGTGTGTGTGTGTGTGTGTGTGTGTATTTGTTTTCTTTTGTTTCTTTAAAAAAATAAAAATAAATTTTAAAAAAAGGATATTATACATAACTTAAATATAGAGCGGCCAGAGCTAACTGTTCAGCATGAGTACTTTCAAATTTCAGAGTCAGTACACCATCACTGGGTTAAGCCAAATAAGTTTGGTTGCCATAATGGGAACAGCACTGTCCATGAAACCATTGCTATTAAAGCAGTAAGAGAAACGAGGGAATTCTTCCAAACAGCCTTTATGAAGTAGGACTGACATTTTTCTTTTTATTTAAAATGAAAGAACCCAGACTATGGAATCAGAACATTCAGGCTACGCCGTATGTATGTATTCTTTCTATATTTAAGCATTATGCCTTTTTTTTTTTTTTTTTTAAGTGTTACTATAAGTGTAATATCTCAAGACTGACACAACCGCTGAAAACACAGCATGGTGAGAAGAGAAATACTTCCCTTAGTACTCTTATTTAGGAGCAAGATTATCAGTTTTCTCCAAATAAGGGACACACAAACTTCTTCATCAGAAGCAGGTCAGAAACTAGACAAAAACAAACCAGGCACAGCCAAAAACAACACAGATAAGGCAAAAAGGTATCTGATGCATGAGTACCTGACAGGAAAAATTTAGAACTTTAACTTCCCCTACAATGGAGGATGAACCATTTTAATATTATCAATCTGATAAATTGTGTAAATTCACTCTAAGAGCAGAAATGCAACAAAACCACAGTTTGCAATGAAACCAGCCATTGCTTGGGATTGTGTCCCTGCTGATTTGTTGTTCTTTTTTTTTGTTTGTTTGTTTGTTTGTTTAAGTACTATGCATTTTATTTCCATCTGGAAAATCACTTACATGAACTAATTTTAAGTAAATCTAATTTCATATTTCAGGAGGAATCAAACAAAAGCACAGATGTGTTTCAGCTCCCAGTAAAATACGATGTACAGTTACATGGAGGAAATGATTTTAAATTGGAGCATTAATTTAGCTAGAACCAAAAGTTCCTCTTGCCAATCTTCTAACCAGCGCCAGCCAAATCAAATTTAGTGCAAAACAGAGTCCATGCATGGGGTCTTTCAGGAAGTTCATATTCTTCCTTGGCTCTGCTAACACTGAATCAGAAGCTAAAATTCCTAAGCAGCTGTTACATACAGAAGGCAGTTCCTGTAGGGCTGCCTCTCTAGAACAGAGCTTGCCTGCTTCTCAGTCAGCTGTAACTGAACAGCAGGAATTGTCTTAAGGGATTCTCTTTGGTATCTCTTCCTCAATACTTATAAGTCACAATAGGCAATGTGAAACAAAGCTCAGGCTTATCATTTGACTCAGTATTTTATAACCATGAAGGAAATAATTTTTAGAAGTCATAGTGAAAGAGAAAACTGAAATCTCCCTAGAAGAGGAAAAGTAGTCTTGCATCAAGCCTTTGCTTACAATCCTGATGATTCTTAAACAATATTAGAGTTCATGCACTTAGTGCAATATATCACATAAAAGTTGTCATATCCACAGGAGGAAAATATTCAAATCACAGGATACAGAATACAGGATTTGAAAGCCTGATGACCACACCAAGATTAAGAAAAGATAGTTTTATTAACTCAAAATGCCTTGCATATTTAACTAATGACCTCATATATTTTAACATTTGTAAGAGTGCTTTGTGCATTGAATTTTTGGTTTAATAAAGAAAAGATTGGAAAGACAGAGAAAAGTATGTTATGAGAACAGCTGTGAAAACATTAAATGCAAAACACACAGTAAATTCTTACTTTAAGATTTGCATCTGGAACTCAAATAGAATAGTCAGTATTCCAAAGTTTATCCTGTATTTTATTTTTGCAGCTAGTAATTGTCAGCTGGGTCAGCGAGAGTAACTGACCACAGGGAACCAACTTGTCACACAACACTTCCTCCTGTGTGCCCTCTCCTGGCTCCTACTGCTGTGTTCTATACACGTGTGATCTTGGCTACCAGAAGGTCCATCAGAACAGCCTAATGGACATCAATTATACATCGGTTAATACCACGATGACTGGAGGCTTTCTGTTCTTACTGCTTTTCTATATAAATGTATTCATTTTTCCTCTTCCTCCCAATATAGTTTTATCTCAGCACAATCTCAATTGCCTGAAGTTTTACTACAATTGAAGAAGCATTTATCATTTGGAGTATGATTATACAAATGATTGAATGCATGCCTACAGAAAAGCAAATAAAACACAACACAGAAATACTGGTGTTCTGTGCAGATACCATATGTCCCATCAGGCTGGGGGATCAAGATCCTTTGTGCCATTCATCATGATGTCACTACTGTGTTTTATATCCATCGCTTTCTCATGGAGTGGTCCACCTCATGTATTATGTAAAGCAACTATTAAGTCACTGCAATTATGTTGCAAATATTTTGTGGTACATTCTTGTTTATAAAATGTCATCTTCCAAACTTAAAATTGAAAGTTACAGCAGTGACTGAATTACCAGTTATAATTTGTATAACAGGTAATCAGCTTTATATGTAACGCATATGGTTTTCAAGCCATGCCATTTAAGAGGTTTCATTTATGCTTGAATTGCTGTGTCACAAGGTTAATTTTCCCATTTATATGAATTACTGGAAATCATAGGCCTCCCAAAGTATGTTGTAATTGCAATCACTAAATTATGAAGTGTAACTGAGTAATTAAAGGAATACTTTTCCAGTTTTGTTTAAAAAAAATAAAAAAAAGAGGAAAAAAGATCTAAAGCAAGCCATCTAAGATCAAAACACATTTACCTCATGGTTATAAGAAGAACCTCCTAAGAAAGATACAAAACAGACAAAAATAAAGACTTGTGTGACAGTCAAAAGAGTTGAAGTAGCTGTTTTCACACCGTTTTGAATTGAAGAACACGTGCCTTGATATACAAACAACAAGAAAGATGACATCTTAATGAGGGAAATCTGACATAAAGTGCCTTTTTATATGTCAGTAAACTTTCAGCTGGAATGAGACGTTATCCAAACAAAGGCACAAAGGAAACCGCAGTTCTGACCTCACAATTCTGACAATTTTTCTTTCATTTCCCTCATAGTACTTTATAAGCAAAGGGTCATAGAATCACAGAATGACACGGGATGTAAGACCAACCATTTCCAGCCTCCCTGGCATAGGTTGGTTGCCACCCAGGCTGCCCAGGGCCCTGTCCAACCCAACCCAATCCAAGCCTTGAACACCTCCACGGATGGGGCATTCACAGTCTCTCTGGACAGCCTGTGCCAGTGTCTCGTTACTCACTACATACAGAATCTTCTCCTAATATCTCATCTAAATTATCCTGCTTTTAGCTTAAAACCATTCCCACTTGTCCTGTCACTATCTGCCCATGTACAAAGTTGATCCCCCTCCTGTTTATAAGCTCCCTCTAGGCTCCCTTCAAGTACTGGAATGCCCGTAACAATAAAACAAATGTATGCACAGTCTAAGTGCAGATACGACTTCACCTTGAAACAGGCAACAGGTACATATACAGTGAAGATCTAAATTAACTACATGATATTACATGAGTGCTGGATTATTCTATCCACTAGGAAAAGCAACTTTTTCATTATGTCTGACACAAAGTTTTTTACTACAGTACAGGAAAACAAAACTAGGAGAGAGAAGGGCTGTTTTTTTCATTTTTTTAAATTGCGGTATATATTTTTTTCTTTAATTTCTTTAACTCCTGAGAAAGCTGTTTACCTCCAGTAGCTGATAGTCTTCAATACTGGGGTTATTTATATCGTCTTGTTTGTTGCCTGACACTACAGAATAAGATTAGGGATTCTTTTTATTTCAAACCCTTTTAAGTTCCAGTCAGTATGCTGTTACAGATTGAGGCAATTTAGAGATCAGAACAAATTGTCCACATAATGACTAAAACAGAGGACACATAAGAAGCAACTACTTAGTGAAGACTTTGACTCTCGTCCCACTGTTGCATCATTTGCCAGTGAATTCCAACCCCAATTGGCCTTTGTCCCTGACTACCCACACCAAGAACCTGACTTCTACATAGACTTAATTTATTTTCCTGAAGTCTTAAACTGACTCGCTTCTTGTTTTCCTGATTTAATACAAGTGACTGGCCAGATCCACAACACCAGAATACTTATCTCTAACAAAGAGGTGGGGTGGAGGGAGAGAGGAGAAACAACAGAATGAAGCACAATACCTCCAAACAAATGTTTAAATCATCAAAAATTTCCTCTGAGACAGAAATGAGCCAGATATCTCTTCCAAAAGTAAGAGAATCCCTTTCAAAACTATTTAACATTTCCTCCTTCTGTAAGGTGCAGATTCATGAAACTGTACCTAAGACAAGAGGAAAACTTTTTACACAATTCTGAAGAAATAGTGTCAGAAGTGATTCTGTTAACATTAATAAATTGTGTCCACCGCATTTTAGATCACACCCTATTCACTACTGAGTGATTAATCATTCAAATTTGGATAAAGAGGTGAAATGGCAAATACTGAGTATTAACAATCCACGGTAAAGTGAATATAAAGAACGTTCCCTAGAGATTAAATGTATGGGTATGATACCGGAAGAAGTTGCATTTCTTTAGGTTTACTATCTGCTGTCACCAATTGTGTTTTCCCAGTAATAAGGACTGCAACATGCTTCCTGCAGTCCAGCCTGCTCTAACAAACTTCAGTGCCTTGTTTTCACTGCCATGTCAGCTCCTGTATATTTTTACATATAGCAAAATTTAATGAAGAGATAAAGTTATCAGCAGATAATTTCAAAAACACAAATCATAATGCCACTTCTGCATCAACCTTCACAGAAAAGGTTGACTTAGATAAGGCAATTGCATCATATAAAACTAACTCATCTCTGTGCCTGGGAAACAGGCCTGTAGATGAAGAAACATGTCATGAATCTGGGCTACACTAGATTGTGTCGCTTATTCTCTAAACAAACTTGGGAAACATCTATTTTCTCAAGAGAATTTGGTAACACTTTTATGGATGTCTTTTCAAGACCAAATCTATTTTTAGGTATGTAATAACAATCACTGTGAGTTGTATTATGTAAGACATGATACAAACAAAACAAGAAAATAATTCATTTTGGATTTTCTCATTCACACTATCTCACACACACTGAGCCTACCCTTCATCAGCACCAAACCGTTATGCAAACATAACATGCAACAAATCTCTATAAATGTAGATCTTACTCTCAGATATTTTTATCTATGTGTTCATGAAACAGTCTGTGAAACTCCGAGAAACAGTGTGGGCTGTTGGTTGTCTGACAGCAGTTTTGCTTTTGTCATCTGGAAGTGGATTATGCAAACGTTAAAATATTTTGCCCATTCTTCAGTATGATCACGTAACCCACACCACTAGCTTTAAAATTAAGCTAAGCTATTCTCTTTACTAATTTAATAACTTCAAGCCCCTAAACTTTCCCTTGGCCTCAGAATGCACGTTTTCTACTAAGTAAGAAAATTCACTGGGCAAATAGTTACTTGACCTTCTATTCAACTCAAAAGCTGGTGATGATTAAGTCACAAACTGCCTCTCACTGATCACAATGGTATGAATTTCCAAAACAAAATCTGTGTGATAAATTTACAAAATAATTACACAAATTAGATACAAACACCAGAGGAAGAACACTTGTTATATAGTAGATCCAAATTTCACAGTACAATGACTGCATTGCTCCTTGGATCTTCAAGCAGCACATGATTTTACAGTAGTTGAAAATTTGCTCCTAAAGGGAGGGATATAAAACAGTGCTACAAATAATAATGAGTATTGCGATCCAGTTTAATCACTGACAGATCTCACAGAACATGGCAGAGGTTAATCTGCATCCCACCATGTGGGAAGGTGCCATAAACAGTGTCATACTCATTTTAGAGACTTGGAATTATCTGATGAAAAGACAATGAAGTAACACTTACAAGATTACCTATGTAGATACAGTCAGAAATATCAGTATGAGGTTAAGCCTGTAAATATTATATCCTCTCTCTAAAGAGATATTCTAGAGAAGTTATAATTAATAATGTATCAATTTTACCTACATTAAGAAAAAAAAGAGATTTCTGAGTTAAGATGTAGTCGTTGTTACAATCAGTGAATGCATACCCAATATGGTTTTACATGCTTTACATATGATGAGAGAAAGGAAGAACTCTCTTCCAAAGACACCAGTTTCCTGTTGGGAGCACTGAGAAATCTGACATATGAAAAGATGCAAATGCTCCTGACAAAGCAAGTGAAATCAAGAGTGCTGTTATCCAGAACTAATGTGGAGAGAGAGATGTGTAAATAAAATTGACTTACTATACTGGAAACACCCAAGAGAAAGAACTTAAGCAGGAAACGAAGCTACTCTGCAACCTTGCCATGCTACTTCTGGAATGCAGACACTGTTACCACTGCACCAGAAAGGCTCACTATAGCGAAAGGATCCACTGCCTAGACCAATAACCAACCCTTGTCTAAACCTTAAAATCTATCTTCCCTACACAGAGCCTCCATCTTGCTTAACATGTTCCAGGAATAGATCTTCAGATAAAAACATCAAAAAGCCTACCAAAATCCTTAATTTTTTCCGTTTTCATTAAATAAAATACTGACTTCATTTTACTCACTGTGTACTCATTTACTCATTAATTTGACTAATTCTAAGAAAAATGCCACTTTATTGACATCCCTGTTGTATTCGGGATGTAAAAGTTCGGTATTTTCCAACTAGCTGTATTGCTTATAATGTCTATTATCACAATAATACTAGACTAAACCAAGTGTGAGAAATCAGTTATTGCTTTAGGTAGTCTAAAAACAACAAATGAAGTTGACGTTTCTGGCCCAATGGGTCTTACAACTTAAAAGTTGTGAACAGTTTTGTTGAAACGCTATTTAAGATGGAAATGCAGATAAGAGTAATGCTTGCTAAACATGCCATTTTTACACCGAAAAGCTTTGTGGTACTCCAGAATGTTCAGAGACTCTTAAAAATGTCCGAATGTAAACAATAATCAGTAATGTAGTGAAGTTCTCAAGTTATACGATACAAGCAACAAAACATCATTCAGAACTTCCAGAAATACTTAATCTAATTCTCAAATGCTATGTTAAGTTTTGCATACTTCCTTGTGAGTTCACTGATCAAGTAATACAGAATTTTCTATAGAAATCTATTGAATTGATTCACACAGACTCTCAGAATGATAAGTCTCTAACTCATGCACAGCAGTGACTAAGACTGCAGATACATCTCTTTTTCTGTGCAGGTGCAGTTTCCCAAATGTAGAGGTTATATTTGGTTAATATGCATTGAAGGCTTCAGCATGACTCAGACATAAGAATTACTAATATCTTAACTTCTAGTAGATCAAGCTACATTAACAAGACTATAACCTATTACAGTTTTATCCAGAAGTCTAAGACTTTTTCTAATCTACACCTTCACTATGTATTTATAAATAAATTGCACGGTCTTATTTTCTCTCAGGTCATACCTATCAGACATATGCTCTCTACAAATTTTCAGGTATCTATTAAGAGTCAAACAAGATTTTAATGACTCATTGCATGACTTTAAGAGGCTTCATAGGAAAAGTAATCCAATAGCATCCTTTACCTCATCAAAAGGCTTTTTAAAAAACTGAAGTAATACATACCCTGTCAGTTTTCCCTTCTGTCTGAATACTTGTGCGACTACGTGCATCATGATCTTCTTCGAGGTCAGACACATCTTCAAGCTCCTCAGGTGTCTAGGAAAAAATGTTGAAATGTTATTCTCTCTTATTAAATTAAAAAATTATAACATTTATTATATTAAAAAAATGTTATTAAATTTGGAATTAATGCCAAATGTTATAAGTTGGTATAAGAGAATGTCTGACAAACAAAAAATGAGTCTTGCCGTAGAACTGCACTGTTTACTAAATAACAATTAAAATCACATTCAGTCAGACAGATGTGAACTAGATCAAAACAGCCATGATTACATTAAACTGACTCTTAAAATTAGCACTTAGGGAATTTATTTAATATTTACATCTCATGTCATTGCTGCTAGCAAAAGCATATTACAAACAGACATTTATGTGACCAGAACACATACGTTTGTTCTACCTTCTCTTCCCTGTACAGAAACACTAACGTGCTCTCTGTAATACACAAATGTAACGGAGAGAGACCCAAACTGCTCATGTTTGGAGTATATCTGACTTTATTTGCAATGTACATACTGTACTGTACACATAATCTGAAGAATCTGTACTGCTAACATTTTTTTGATACCGATTACTTCAACTATACAAGAGCAAATTACTGAAAAATGCTGTTTTCCTTATGATAAGATATATTTTCTGTATGACTGAAGTCTTGAAATTTATTTCCTACTTCCCATTTACCAACCTGTCATGAAAAAAATTTTTCGCAGTTCTGAATTTTACCATAAGTAACTCAGTAAATAAAGCATGATGAATGTGGCTATATGTAAGAGACACCTAACAGAACATTCAAAGTTTAACCATACCAGTGTAGCAGCACTCAGTGAAGCACACAACATGCAGAGTTACAAACTATTTGAAAATTAATACTGAATCTGTCAATGCAATGGTATACTCTGAAAGCTTTCTTTTGGCTAAAGGGATTCACATTTTAACGAAACAAATTTATGTGTAAAATCCAGACTGAATAAAGAACTGATGACTGATCTGCTGCTGGATGATCTACTATCAGCTTCACCTCTAGAGTTCCATGCCATTCTTCATACCTCATAAGCCTCATGTCCCAAGAGAAACATGAGAGGATAAGGAGAGGATAATAAACCTACCGGAAGACATGCAGAAAGAAACACCCTGAAAGTCATCATCACTTTTACCCGATCACATAAAATGTATATTTATTTAAACCAGAGTTCCTGTGTTTTTTCATCTTCTCATTTTCACCGTCAGGTTATATATAATCAACATTTGTTGAGAAGAACACTATAGGGCTTGTCGCAACCTAGTTATCAGAGGCGATGGGTTCCGTTATGTTACAGGGTTTTGTTATTATATTTTTAGGTAAATAAAATAGTAGTCACACTACATTAAACTGCATAAATTCACTTGTATACACTCCAGTCATTATTGAAAGTAACTCTGTGACCATCGAGTGGTATAGGTGCTACTAGACTGCAACATCAGCCTCGAAACAAGGTTTAAGTAGCACGCTACTACTTCAAAGCACAGTAGATTTCACTCACTGAACAAAATAAGGGTAATTTCAATGAGGCAATATTGTAAGAAATAAACAACTCAAAGCTGTTGCCTAGGCTGACAGAAATATCACCCTGATGGTGAAAAGTGTGACCAGGCATCCTAAAGAAAACAGGGAGGCAGTCATTTTTGGGGATGAACATAACTCACTTTACCTGCACACACTTTAATGGTAAAGGAGGAAAAAGGAACATTCTCTTTTCAGGTAAAGATTATCAGTGTCACAAAGTATTTTGGCTTTTGTCTTGATATTAGAACTAGTGAGAATTTCACACAATCCAAATGTTACTGGCCTGTAATTCTCAGAAATTCTGGACGTTTGCAAAAAGCCTTTGCTTGATCCTCACAAAAATACATTCAAATATGTCCCTACATGTTTAAGACTATGATCATGTTACTACTGATGACATTTTACACAGACAGTAAATGTGCATTCCTTTCCACATCTCTATGTTTCTAATAAATCTGCGCTCTCGCTGGTGTTGGTACTGAGGACTCTAAATTATAGTCAAGTCTAGTATTGATGACTTTTATACTGCTTTGATACAAAGTCAACACAATAAAGAAAAAATTATCACTCTTCTGATGAAAAAACCTTTACATTTGCTTTACTAGTACAGTTTTATAGAGAATAATAAAACTGAGGTCTGGCCTTAAGTTTTACATTTCTGCCAGTCTTTCAAACTGCGTGCAAGTGTGCTCTTGGGCTTACTTGCTTTCCAATTCATGCTTTGTAAAACGATGTGCCTGACTACTTTTTATGTAATTTTCTCCAATAACGCATTTTCATATGCATACCCTCCTTGCAGATGATTATCCAAACAACTTTACACAGATCATTCACTTTTAAAGGTCACATACACTCATAAATCCTGCAAATAAAGGGTCTCGCTTCATTCTATCTGTGCAAATACAGTTATTAGTGGCATGTAAATTCTAGAACAGCAAAAAAGAAATGCTTAAATGAACTCTACTAGGGTCAAAATTTAGTCCATTATAGCCTGCACTGAGAACAGAATGGTTTTTAAAGAGATTATCTGCTCTACTCGGAAAATTTGACTAATGCCCATACTGGAAAATTTCATCATGTCAGGAATCATGCCATTCAGGGTAACAGTATACAGCAGATGTTTCACAAATGGGCTCTTGACGAATGTTTAGCTGGAGCATGCTATTTCACGTTATTCACATTACCACTATTGTTACATACTTAATTTGGCCAGATGACAGGCTGCCAGAGCTTTGATACTCTTGAGGGAGAAGAATAAATTGCAAGTTTAATTTATTTTTCCTAATCAATTTATTAATAACCTCATAATTGTTGGTGTTTATTTCTAATTCACTGAAAGCACTTCTCAGATTTTTGCTAAAAGGGATTACTTTGAGCGCTACTTTGGAAAAAATAAAAAACAGCATTTTAGGGCAAATTAAAAATTCAGTGTTCTTATACTATCAGCATTATTATATCCTCCTGTTTATCATTAAACAGGATCATATATCTATATTTGGAATCTTTTATTGGAACTTCCCTTCAGAATATCTTTTTCATATTGTTTAAGATATTATGGATGTAAACATGACACAATCATTTAAATCAAGGACTAGGACTTTGTCTCTGATAGCAGTGCTGTCAACCTGTCGGCAAGGAATTTATCATCAAGAAACAGTTAAAATATTGTCCCGCCACATCCTGTACATATCACAGACAATTAATCTTCAAACATAGGTGATAAATGGTTCTTGTGACTAACAGACAACTGTACAAATAATTTTTATAGGCTTAAGCTGTAATTTCCACTAAGAGTAGTGGAGAGAACAGAAACTTCAGTGAAGATCACGGAATTCAGTAATTTCTTAGTGATAAGAATAAATGATCTTCAAAACATTAAGATAAAAGTATTTTCAACAGAAGAATTATCAGCTAGATCATGTTATATCGTAAAGAACTGAAGTTTTAAAAATAATCAAGTATGGCACATAAGGTAGCTTTTCACTACTGGATTCTAGTCTTTTTTTTTTTTTCCAGTGAACATTAATCCAGTTTACAACATTCCACTCCAAGAGATTAGGACAAAAAAGGTAAGATTAATCACCATTACAAATGGCTAGACTGATCAGGAACCTGACACTCGGCGACAGTCCCTGTGTTATCAGTTCTCAGTGGGAGTGAATTAAGATTTTGGCTATGCTGTTCAATATCTTTATTGATGACCTGGATGACGGGATTGAGTGAATTCTCACTAAGTTTGCAGATGACACGAAGTTGGCTGGAAGTATCCATCCGCCTGGGGGTAGGAAGGTCCTACAGAAGGACCTGGACAGGCTGAATAGCTGGGCTGAGGCACAACAAGATCAAGTGCTGGGTCTTGCACTTTGGCTAGAGCAACCCCAGACAACTCTACAGGCTTAGGGCAGAGTGGCTGGAAGACTGTAGAGGAAACAGACCTGGAGGAATCGGTCAGTGCATGGCTGAACATGAGCCAGTAGCATGTCTTCATGGCCAGAAGGCCAATGGCATCCTGGCTCGTATCAGAAATAGCGTTGCCAGCAGGAGCAGGAGAGTGATCATCCCTCTGCACTCAGCTCTGATGAGACCGCAACTCAAGTACTGTATTCAGTTCTGGGCCCCTCACTACAAGAAAGACACTGAAGCCCTGGAGCATGTTCAGAGAAGGGCAACAAAGCTAGGGAGAGGTCTGGAGCCTTATGAGAAGGCCTTATAAGGAGAAGCTGGGGGATTGTTCAGTCTAAAGAGGAGGCTCAGGAGTGACCTCATCACTTTCTACAACTACCTAAAGGGATGTTGTAATGAGGTAGGGGTCAGCCTCTTCTTCCATGTGACCAGCAATAGGACGAGAGGGAATGGCCTCAATTTGCAATAGGAGAGATTCAGGCTGGATGTTCGGAAATAGTTCTTCTCCAAGAGAGTGGTCAGGCACTGGAATGGGCTGCCCAGGGAGGTGGTGGAGTCACCATCCCTGGGAGGTGTTCAAGAAACATTTAGATGTTGTACTGAGGGTTGTGCTCTTGTAGGAAATACTGGTGACAGGCGGACGGTTGGACTGGATGATCTTGTAGGTCTTCTCTAACCTTGGTGATTATAGGACTCCAATCTAATGGTCACCTTGGTAAGTGGCGTGAGAGATAGGAATGATGTGAGCACAGGGATGCAACCAAAAGGTTTAAAGTGAATTTTTGAGAAGTACTTTCCAAAAATCCTAAGTGGAAATTGGGAAATTGCCACTGCTTAAGAAGTAGATGCTGAAACTCGGTGCACCTATTTTCTATCCCGTTACACCACTTTTGCTGAAAACCTTCACTTTAGTTCACATTTTGTTCTTTCCTTCCCTGAGTTCAGTTGTTCCTCTTGGAATATGCCACCCTCACATAATGCCTATAAGACTTTGAAACAAGATTCTGAAAATGCTGAGTTAGTTATGCTATTGTAATAGCACACAAATATTTTTGAACTGTAAGATGTTAGGGGAAACTGACCTCCTTCAGTATCTACATAGCCAATTTATTATGCACACTGTATGTGTACATAAAATAAATGTCAACATTTCATGCAAGACGTGCCTGAACATCAAAACGCGGAATGGCACTGCACTTATTAGGGTCAAAAGAAGATAATTTTTCAAGAGAATAAATTCTCCTATGGGTTTCTGAGGGCTAACTTGGGAACTTGGAAGCCTGTTTCCAGATATTTCATGGAAAGATTGAAAATTTTAAATGAAACACATTTTCTATGATATTTTACAAAACAATGTAAAATCCCAAATACCAACAGAAAACATAATGGAGTATGGTTATAACGTGGTTCCAGTCAAGGAATATCCCTACTTATACTTATTAAGTAGAAACTTCACCACATAACTTACAATTTTCCATTTTTAACTCAGAGATTAATAATTACAAAAGAATACTAGTTTTTAATACAAGATATCTGTTGCTTTGCTTTCTGAAAACATTCTATTTCCTCTACAGGGTTGACATACAGCTGCTCCATCTAGTGGGAAGCTAATTATGACATTTAATTTAAAATAGAAATATTTTATAGTAATTTGTAATGGAAATAAGTCTTAAGACAATGAAAAGCCAATTTGGTAGTTGTTCCCGTTTTTGCCACAAAACCTTATAAAACAGAGAAGACCTAGAAATTTTATTGTTATATTTGAAACAGAATACTTTACTTCCAAACATTACTCCGACTATTGAAAATGAGAATAGAGCTTGTTTTTCTCTATCACACCCACACGTATGAAAAAGTACTCTACAACATCATTACTGTAGGGCTGACAAACTCCAGAGGCAACAAAAGAGATACTTTGCATTGTAGTCTTCAGAACGTCATGATGGTTCCCATTTTCAAAAAAGATTAGAAAAGCTAACCGGGAAAGTGCAGTCCACTCATTGTCACTTCATTCCCTAAGAGAATCTGAGACTCCTCTTAAAACACTCTTCTCTGTACACGAAGGACAAAGCAGTGACTGTGAACGTGCAACAATCAAAACTGACTTATCAAGGATAAACAATGCCTCAGCAATCTGTATGCCCAATCTGTATGTGACAAACTGTCTACATTTCTGGGTGAGAGAAGAACAATGGATGCCCTTTAGAAAGCCTTTTTTTGGCCATCTCCCATGTTTTATAACCAAGCTCTGTTATTAAACTCTGATGGACAAACAAGTGAATGGTTTCTGAAAAGAACAGAAAACTGCTCAGATGACCAGGCTCACAGAATTTCTAAGTTTGTTCTTCCCAGTGGTTGGCAGAAAAAAACAGTACCACAGAGGGTCTTTCCCAAGACCAATTATATATGATAATCTTACTATGTCTGGAAGAGGTGATGGAGTGCACACACAGGGAGTTTACAGATGACGTCAGTTTGGAGGACCAGTGAATACGATTAAGAATAGGTCTGCCATCCAGCAACAATTGTAGGAAAGGTTGACAGGAACTTAAAAAAATTCAAAAAGAAAACTGTAGAGTCCAGCAGCTGTGAAAGGAAAATTCATAGCCACAAACAAAAGAAGCTGTGGACTGTCTGTCTGAGGATCTCATCAGCTGAAGAGGGCCTGGCTATCCTGGCAAGCTGGATGTAATCCTGCAGCGTGCCCTGGCAGCAGGGAACATCAGGAGAACACAGTATGAATCACAGTGTGGCCAACAGATTGAAGGAAGCAACAACCTCCCCTTGCTTGGCTCTTACTAGAAAGCCCTTAAAATATTGCATCCAGTTTCGGCCCTGTCTGAGCTTAATTCCGCCCAAAGGAGCTGCTTCATGGCATATAACAGCAGCAGCCCTGCTGCCATGAACAAGTCACGAAGATGATGGAGCTAGACTGTATAGAAGAGCATGGTAGGAAGATGAAGGACAATAGAAATTAACTTGAAAAAGAGAGGTTCAGGTCACAAATAAGGAAAATCTTGTTCCCCAAGGAGGACAGCCCAGCAGTGAATCAAACTGCCCAGAGTAAATGTATAACTTTTGTCCTACGAGGTTTCCAAGACACAACTGATTGACACCGTAATTGATCACTGAGGAGTCCTATGGAAGGCAGATGAACCCCTGGAGCACAGGAGATGATTATCAGAATGATCCACGTAGCTAGCTTCAAAGATACAGTGCTTCTTCCTTACAACAGGGACTAGTGAGATACAGAAGATAAATCTACCACTATGAAAAAAGATTTGAAATCATGCTTTGACCTTCATAAACACATGATACAGCCTTCCAGCCTTCCTTCCCGCAGAAGCTCCTTCTCCTGCTAGGAACATCCCATTTTTCATGGAGGAGACCCATTCCCAAATTCAAAAGTAAAAATATATTTCAGACTCCCGTCAAATGTAGGTAAGAAAAATGAAACTGCTTTCAAAAAAAAAAAAAAAGGAAATCATAATTCTGTTAAAAGTAAAAAAGAATACAGTGAAGTGTGAACTATTCAGTGTTTAAAAACTACAGTAAATAAGAGAAAATACACACGTCAAAATTCTACAACCAATTTATCAGATGATTAAAGCCAACAGCAGTCTCTGCATAGAAGATTTTTCCCTAAAATGTCAAATACATAATTTCTATTAAGTGAATTATGCTAATTTATCATTCTAAAGAAATAATTTACAAAATTCATTGGATAGATAGATGCATCCTTTAACAAAATGTTTCACATACGAAATGCTTTTCCTTAAACTGGAGTAGAAGAAATGATTATCTAGGACCTGAAGACTTCCTAGAGTCTCGAGTGTCAATTGACCTTCTCTACTATCAGACCTGCAAGTAAAATGTGTCACCTTAAAGGTGCATGGAACAGACCTGTCAGTCAAATCTTGTGCACAACTATAACAATGCAGACTCTAACACATAGCCTAATTCTGAACACACAGCCACCACTTGCTAACATCCTTTCAAAGAAGTCCCACCTTTATCTATTACTAAGTAGATTCTCCAAGTGGAATTAAAAACAAAACAAAACCAATTGAAAATATTAGCTATTTCAATCCTCGTTACTGCTGCACAGTAATATTTATTAGATCACTTTGTTATAATTACTAAAGGTTTCATGTTTTCCCATCACTAATACACTTACTACCACATTGAAAATATTAAGTTTTGTATGCCTAATTATTTTCTAAATTGGGAAGGCTTTACAACAAACTTCTATGAAAGAAGGCAGCAAGGAACCTTCACCTTCAACACAACACATCAGAAACTTATCAATATTTCCCCTCTGCATATTTTTTCACAGTACAGCATGGCAGGCATCTTAAACAGTCTCTTTTGCCCAGTAGAAATGGAATGAAAGACATAAACTCAGACAAATAAAATAAACAGATAAAAATGAGGAACTGCGAAGAAAGACGCAAGACCCTTAATATCCATGACAGTTTCACAGAATCTGTCTCATACATGAATTGTGACTAAACTGAGTCTTCCCCCATGCTGTTGAAGCTTAATGTCTTTCCACCTATTCATTATGAACACGTGGAAAAACATTTTATACTTTACTGCGCAAAAAATTTTTGCATATTTTAAAATGGTTATAATATCTTTACCTTCTCTCTCTCCTACTTTTGCTGTGTTCAGTAGGCTAATTAAGACTAACCGGTTCAGTAATTTCCTCATAGCTCACATTTTACCTTAAAGCTGTGCTCCTAAAGTACAGAACCCCCAAAAGAAACGTATCTGACTGAACAGGACAAATGTGTGAAAAAGAAGACATTTGCCAATCCAGAAAGGAATTTTGTTTGTGACCATAACAGTTATCTGAGCAGAAGTATGAATTCTAGTGACTGTTGAAGGATGTGAGCAAATCTTTAGAACCCTAGTTCCAATCCCTTCCCTCTCTAGAGAATGCTCAAGCTGCTGATGTGTAGTCTTCCCTCTTTCACCCACTGTACCAGAGCTTAAGGTCAAATGAGCTCATCCTCAAGTCCCTAGTACAGAGATTTCCAAAATATGGTCCACGCATCACTGCTTCTATACTACTTTCAATACTGTAACACGCTCAATCAGGAATTTCAGAAGAAATCCCACAACACCATGCTCTAGGTTACAACAAAATGATGATTTCTATCCACCAATTTATGGTACATGTTCTGGTTTTGATGGGTTTATTTTGTTTGTTTCTAGATATACCAATCATAGTTCGATTTTTAGAAAGGCAAGGCAAAGGATTAATTTCTTAATAACAGAAGTCCAGGGCTACAGAACTGCCTTAAATCTTCCAAGCCTAAAGGTCACCTGGCCAAAGAGAACGTGAAAACTACTTATCATGATGATAAAGTAGTTTCACTCAATTGCCAACTGTTTTAAATTCCTTTCTCAGAGAGCAAGATGGCTGCTCTGGATTCCATCCTGCTTTGCTCAACAACTTCCTCATCTTATATGGGAAGGTAAAGCAAAGAGTTGTGGATTTAGCTCTGGAGAATAGACTGATAACAGTCATTGTTACATGTGGCTTATTATCTTCTAATCTACATCCATATTCCAACCTAGTTCTTAGTGTTTATATTTTCACTTTTATTAAGACTTTCTGACTTGGATCACTGGAGATCTCCTTAATGTCTTTTAACATACTTTAGTATCCTTAAATATCATACTTGACTACGTTATTTATTTTATCTAAGATGGAAATTGGATTTCATGCATTAGCTACCCTTTTCTAAGGAAACCGGTACCCTCCGAGAATTCCAGCTTTCACATTTTACAATAAACAATTCTTATACTACCTTAATGCCCAAGATTAGAAGTAAATCTGCATATACAGAAGACAAAATATAAGAAAAATTATAGGTGAGAAAATGAAAAAGGAATTAAAGAAGAATAAAAGATGAGGAAGGGAAAGAAGTGAAGAAGATATAAATAAACAATACTCACGCAAGGCAGGACAACACAATACTATGCCTGTGATGAACCACCTCCATTGCAGGAACGCTATCTTGCCCTTATGGTAGGATACTCATGTTAGTTGTTGAGTCGCCCCAATATGTTTAAAAAAAATAATAATAATAATATCCCTCTGTGAAGGATGCTATTTTCTTGCAATTAATAATGCTCTTAACATTTTTCTTTTCCTAAGCCACAGATAAATATGTGAGCTTATCAATTTACCCAAGATTAAACAAAAATGAAGCATATGAAATATCGCAGCCTAAAAGCCTATTATGTTGGGAGCTACTGCTTGCCAAACCTATGAGCTATCTGGCAATCCTACAAACCGTGTGTGAGTGAATCATTCTTTCTCTTATTATCTAAACTGCAGCTAATATTTGCCGTTGAGTTTTCTGGAATGGAAAATAACAGGAGAAAATGGCGGTGTTAAATGATAAATTAAACACAGACTAAAATTTAATCTCGATTTACTTCCGCCAGCTGAGAAATGTTAACTGAAGAGGCAGAAAACAGTCCTTATACAGCTAGTATGTTCTACAAACAAATGAGGCAATTTCATATACAAAAAACAAACAAACAACCAACCACAATGAGCGGATTACATAATAATTAAAAAACAACAACAACAAATGGCCACAACACTGCCAGAATGGTCTTTTCATCCATGAAAAAATAACTCTTTCAAATCCTTTCTGCAGTTAAAGGGCACACAGGGTGAGTCATCTGCTTTCTGATCTGTAAGTTTCATATATGCAATAAAAGTAAATCAAGCAGTCAAGCATGAAAAGATGGAAGTTGTAAGACATGAATTTTAAAACCATATTAATGTAAAGGAATAGAAAAGGATAGCTTAATTTTTAAGCAGACACGATCTTCTCCATGGAGATTGCTTCCATTTCAGAAATCAGCATTAATCTGTTGCCCAGAAGTCTGAACCTCAACACAGGCAAGTGAAACCACCATTTGCTGTGGTTCTATATAGAACCTTATGCTGCACCGTGTCTGGCAACCAGTAGCAACATCTCACATCTCCTTAACTGATTTCTTCAATAAACAAGTTACAAACTGATCAGAAAGAAGGTAATCTGTCCAGTCTGCTTAATACAATGAATACATGAGGAAGAACAAGCAATGTCAGTTCCCCAACTCTGCTCTGACACTGCATATTGTCAGTTCCAATCAGCATGTGGTTATGCTTCTAAGGCTACAAGCAGCCAGCCAGTGAAAGAACGGCATGACCTTACCCATAGTGGTCTTTATCCCAAGAGAAGAAACCTGATTCCACTGTAGCATGGAGAAGAACCTCTTCAGGAAGGAGGGCCATACAGCTGCCGTGAGCATAAGGGAGCTCACTAAAGCAGTCATCTTTTTACAATGCCATTCCTACGAAAACCTAAGTGCACCTGCATGTGTCCCCAGGCTGCCAAAACATCACTTCCAGGTACAGCTCTTTATTCTCAGTATTCTATATGGACATGCTTTGCTCTATCCTAACATGAAGGTAGTCATTATTTTTCCAGGTAAATTTAACACATCAAATTTCAGGATATTTCCTGAGCTAATAGGAATGGCTGATAATTTCCAAGGCTGAACGAAGGAGCCTACGAAGGTTTCTTTTACTTTCAGAAAAAATAAAAAAAAAAATCAGTCCAACTAAAGGAATTGGATTTTCTTTTATTTTCCATAACAATTTGGCTCAGACTACCTCATGGAGACCAGGATAACAGAGCACATGGTCTAAGAAACTGTTTTTCTGTTAATATTACTGCTCTGCTTTTTTAATAACTAAAGAACTTGGTATAGGGAACAGCAAGAGCGCCTCAAGAGCTAATAGCTTAGTTCCACTGGTAGAATGGTGCTCCAAAGATGCAATTAATACATTTGCTAGATGACGCACAGTACTCCCTTGCAGCAACACACGTCACTTTAGTGTCAACATACACTGACTTCATTGGTATTGAATATAATGGAGCATCTCTTTTTTTTCTTCTTTAGAACAGGATTTAAGTCTCTGAGGTTCTCAGTTATGTAGTATCTATATGGTTTGTCAATCTCTATAGATTTTTTGTTCAGGTAACCTGTCTTCCACTTATCAAGGTCAATGGAGGATTAATTTATTTATTTATTTATACTTCACAGAATAATTTCCTTCCACAGTTCCTATCTTTTTTACTTTGTCTGTCTTCCAGCTATTACTGTGCCTCCTTCCTTGATATGCCCTGCTTGCCTTCATTAACTGCACTCCAGTTTTGTGACCATGCATTCAAGAAAATGATCCAGTGATACAAACTGGGAGGGGAAAAAAAAACCAACACACTGGGAATATATCATTAATGGAAAATAACTGAACTGAAATATACTTATGGATTACAAGATATTATAAAGAAAGTAAAAAACCAATGAACTATCAGCAGTAAAACAAATGAATAAATTCTACCCAAATCTCTTCCACTCTCACATAGCTGCATCAGCAAGGATATGCTGACAACAGGACCAGGCCCTACACTCTGTTACCTCAATGTCAGAGGAGATTACAGAACTGATCTCTTCTTATGATAGAAAATCTGAGATCACAGTCCAGAACACAGTTAATTTCTACTTATTTTTTTAAATATAATTGCATCTTAGTTGAATGTTGAATACATTTGTAATGCATCCCCTCACTTACTGCTTCATGCTGAAAAGAGCGCACCCTACGAATTAAGTGATTCAACACTGAAAACAATGGCAACTGAGAAATTCTAATCAGGCCAAGGACTACGCTGATCTCTATGAACAACAGATGAAATCTATAGCCAAATTTAAACTGCATAATGAAGACCTGCAAGCCAGAACTGGCAACAATACTGACAGAGCAGATTTCAGAGTCAGAACTACTGCCTGAGTTATTAACTGTACTGAGAGACTATTGCCTCCATTTCCAGACCTACATTTCTTAAACTCCAATAAACTACGTGGTGAGATGCACATTTTAATAACATTTTACTGAAGTATATGTGATGTGTAACATTTTTCTGTGTCTTCTAGTCTTAGTTTTAGAAACTTAACCCTTTTAATAGAATAATACTCATTCTATTTCTGTGGGAATATATTTACATTAGACAGTAAGCACCAAATGGCAAGGGAGGAATACATACTGCTTTTCCTTGTTACAAAAAAAAAAAAAAAAAAAAAAGCCCCCAGCAAAGATTTTCATGTTCCAGGAAATACACTGCATTATGCATAAGTTTTCAATGAGCCTCTAAACTAGAGCTGCTAAAACCATTCTGGAAAGCTCTATTTTCCTGAAGGAGCAGGATATTATTTTGAACAATTAAATACATAAATATATGTGACATACTTGGAATAGAATTCAATCCCTTAAAACAGGAAAAAAATCTAAGTTTAACGTAGTATGTAACTCAAAATTCTTTATGCCATCCATTCCTGTACAAAACATATTGGCTTCACAATCTGAAACCAGTAAACCCAGTAGTAAGAAACATAATGGTAAGGAATGCAGCAATCTGCTGCCAACAATTAATTCACAGCACTGCATGATACCTAAGGCTGTAGATCTTGGGCAGAAGACAATGCAGATCTGCCAGTACGTACAATTGCAAATTTATATCGTAATGGATAAAGTACACGGTTCACATTTCAGCACTGGTTCTTTATCAGAATTTCTGAAATCATTCACTATGTTTTCTATAAATACCCATAAATCATTTTTAAAAACAAACAAACAAATAGCAAACAGCACACCTTTCCCACTAGTTGATGCTTTAAAAACTGGAAACCTAAGGTAGATCTGAAAGAGTACTATTTTTAAATGAAAAAAATAATATAAAATAGAAGATGGGTCAAAGACTCATGTACTGACTGAAAACCATTATACATAAACACAAGAAACAAAGGCAAAGTATAAAAACCTAGGAGTTGCATGCAGTGTAGCAAGTAGCTCTCTTCTATAAATAAGAGCCAAATAAGAAGCCACTTAGTTCCTATAAGATTACGAGGTCTATTAGTTCAGCTAGTTTCAAGTAGCTGAAATACATGTAATTTCATGGGATTTTATGAACGTGGTTTTTTAGATTATATTTTGTTCTCCACATAGTAAAAGTATGGGCTCCTCAGGGAGCCCCGAAATACATAAAAGACACTCTCACCCTTCCAGAGAACTGGAAACTAGGCAACAAAGAAGGAGAACATAACAGAAGGAAGAATTTCAGTCATCACTTTGGCTAAAACATCTGTTTTGAGCAAATTATTTTACTGTAATACTTTTTAGAAAGTTTTAATCCTGAATCAGGCAATGTTTGGTTGTGTACTGTATAAACACAGAGCAAGGTGATTCTGTTCCCCCAAAGGAAGATCATCTAGAAAACTAAGCAGAAGACTGAGAAAAACCTTGTCCAGGAAAGAGGTGAAATCTCCAAATATTCAAAACTTGGCTTGACAGGGCACTGGGTAACAGTGCTTTTTGCAGGAGGTTGGACCAATCTCAGGACCTGTAAACCTTGACAGTTAGGCGATCCCCTGTCTATGTTTCTCTGGTCTCTTTTCTCTTACTGATAGGAATGTGAGACAAGTAAAGTGTCTGGCTGAGTACAGTGTAAGGTTCTGTTCAAGATACTGCAGGACTTTCTGCTTAAAAAGAAGGCTCAATTAACCACTGTATTTGGGGGAAAAAAAAAGGAATAATATTGAATAATATCGACTAATAACTGCTGGCCACAATCCAGCACTGCATTCCGGTGACCAAGAAGGCCCATGGTATCTCACAGTGCATTAAAAAGAGTGTGGTCAGCACTTTGAGGGAGATAACTCCTCTTGTACTCTGCCCTGGTGAAGCCAAACCTGGAACACTACGTCCAGTTCTAGGCTCCTCAGTTCAAGAAAGACAGGGATCTTCTAGATAGCATCTAGCAAAGGTCCACAAAGATGATTAGGAGCGTCAGGAAAGGCTGAAGCAACCAGGGGTTGTTCAGCCTGGAGAACACAGAGAGGGAATGTCAACCCTGTTTGTAAATATCAGAAGTATGGGAGTCACATGAACGAGGCCAGGCTTTTTTCAGTGGTACGCAGCAGCAGGACAAAGGGCAATGAGCAAAAACTAGAACACAGGAAAATCCATATGAATACAAGGAAGAACTGTACCGTGAGGGTGACAGAGCACATGAACAGGCTGCCCAGACAGGCTGTGGATTCTCCTTCTCTTGAGATACTCAAAAGATGCCTGGTCAGTTTACTGTGCAACCCACTGTAGGGAATCTACTTTGGCAAGGGAAGTAGTCCAGATTATCCTCAGTGTTCCCTTTCAACTCCTATGATACTGGGACTCTATTATAATATGTGTAATGCTCTAATGTGATGGAAAGTACAGAAGCAATAACAGGGAGGCAAAGTCTTTGCAGCAAATGAGGACAAGCCCAAACACAGCAGCCGTGGATGCTGAAATGAAGGAAGAAAAACTGCTTACCCTTGGAAGGCCTCGGGTAGGCAGGGATCTCCAGTGAGAGACCCTCACCTCCACTGCCAACCCTTAAAATGAGGTCTGGGGAGGCGTGGATCCCAGATTCACTCTCTTCTGATTACTCAGGTACACTGCACGCACCTGGATTGGCCCTGTCCTTCTACCAGGTCCTCAATCGTTGGTTCAGGCCATAACTTAACATTTCTGCTACAATATGGAATTCTAAGCAATGAAAACAAAAGTAAACAATGATAAGAGATGATAACTAACGGCAGGAACATGGTAAATATCAAAGTGGTATGTTTACAGAACTCCTAGGTACTTCCTTTCATTTAATCATAAATAGAGTCACCAGAGTGGCACACGTGAGCAACATGGTGCTTTCCAGTGGAAAGAATATCCTCAGTCAGACACATATGGATATTATTGGCACAACGTACCATGACAATATCACACTCTTTCATATCATATGCTTATACACCCAGATAAACAAAGAGGTCATTCCTGAGACAGAAGCATAAGACAACATGTACAAAAGACACTATGAAAACTATTCATGTTCTTGCTCAGAAGGGTACATCTGTTTTTGACATTCTCATTCTTAAAGATAACTCGATCTCTATAGAAATAACATAGTACACGAATGTAACTGGAAAATGTAGGATTCGAACATAAGGGAGTGATGGGGTTATTTTTCTAGCCACTACTCATTTTATACCTAAAGAGAACCGAAATCTTAAATCAGAAAGTTCCCTACAAAAAAAAAAAAAAAAAGAATTGAGAAAGGGAGATGACCCAATAAAGTAAATACTGAAAATGAGCATCATTCCTATTCAAGTTGTTGATTTTTTTTACTGAAAAACTGGATTTGTGTATTTTCTATTATTTTAAAGATCAGTCATTACATATTCTAATTCTTCAAGTAACAAAAACCTATTTGAAATTAGGAGGCAGTAAAACTATGCAAATGGCTGGAACATGGGTGCAGGGGCAGCAGTTGAAGGATGTACAACAAAGTAAAAGTTTACAACTCGGTACTTTGAAAGTACAGGAATACAGAACAGATGCCAGACAGTTTCTGTCCAATTTATTTGTTCAAACAAATCTATAAATCCTCA
Source organism: Odontophorus gujanensis (assembly GCA_013399175.1). Taxonomy (NCBI): domain Eukaryota; kingdom Metazoa; phylum Chordata; class Aves; order Galliformes; family Odontophoridae; genus Odontophorus; species Odontophorus gujanensis. The sequence continues at coordinate 169,586 of VXAB01011034.1, forward strand.
ACAATCCTGCTCACTCTACGTCAATGGTTTAAGCCAATGAAAAGAGGCATTCATTATTTGAGAGAATATGCCATGGTGGAAATGTTACATGACCCAGGATTCAACCACAACAAAAGGAGACCTAAAAATGTGGGAGCAGAAGGACCACCCTGCCCTGAATGAAATTATTACAGAGTTATAAGGATTGGAAGGGACCTCCAGAGACCATCAAGTCCGACCCCCTGCAAATCAGGTTCTCTACAGCAGGCTACACAGGTAGGCATCCAGGCAGGTCTTGAATATCTCCAGAGAAGGAGAATAATGTTGGAATGAAAACCAAAGCACAAATACATTTGAGATTAAAAGGTTGAGCATCCACTTTTTCTTCTTATGCCTCGTCCCACCTGTCTGAGATGATAACACACCACCTGTTTCTAAAATCAATAGTTTTATCTGCTGCTATTTTTTTTTTCCCCACTAACAAACAAAGTTTTGAAAGTAACTGTGAAATCACGACAACTCTTAAGAACAGATATTCATAGCAATTTGCAACAACTCCAAACTCCACAGACATTTCTCAGCGGAACAACTTGCTCACTAGTTGAAGACAATGGGATGAAACTTTCATGAAAAGACAAAGGGTGGGATTTGTTTACAGATGCATTATTGTGCAGCTTTTTGCTCTATTAAGCATCAAGAACAGCAATACTATGGCACAGAGAACCATAATGGTCACTTGATTTGTGGAAGATATTAAAGGCTTTAAACTAATGAAAGTAGCAGAAAATCAGACCCTTGAGTGTTTTTTATGTGCTAGATAAACCTGAAATACAGGCAAAATGCTGTTTCTAGTAGCTTTCCAGAAAACACAAATCAGCCTTATTTATTTGGGAATACAAACTGGCCTGGTACTAAATGGAGATTAGCATTTAATAGAATGACAGCATGTTAAATTGAAATGTGTGCAGACTATGTCCCAAAACTGTTGCAGTACAGAGCATTTTCACAGGACATCTGCAAGGTAAAGTCATAATAACTATGACTGAGTTTATGGTGCTAATGTATAATATAAACAGGGGAAAATTTCTACAAAATGAACTGCAGAATCACAGGGTTGTAGGGGTTGGAAGGGACCTCTAGAGATCACCAAGTCCAACCCCCCTGCCAAAGCCGCTCCCTAGCCCAGGCTGCACAGGTAGGCGTCCAGGCAGGTCTTGAACATCTCCAGAGAAGGAGACTCCACCACCACTGTGGGCAGCTCCAGTGCTCCGTCACTGCACTGTGAAGATGACCTCCCATGTATACTGTGTGGTAAATAACACACATTTCTTATCTGTGTACACAGATAATTTAACATATAAAATGGAACCTATATGGTACAGAGTTTTGAGTTGGTTTTCCCCATGATGGTATTTCCATGTTGGGGATCCTATTTAGAAATACCAGCAAACCAAGTAATGGGCTGCGGAGAACAAGCTGCAAGATTTTACTTAACAGTATGCATATTTGATCTGGCTGTAAAGTGGTTTAAACTCACCTCATTTTGCTCTTCATGAAACCCAATAAACAAGGTTTCCGCAACATTAATACAACATTCCCCAGTAACACTTTTTATGTGACTCAGGATACAAACTCCAGGATGGAGCAAGTATCCACATAGCCTTAAGTCAGTCTAGCAATTACCAGGCTTTAGCCAGTCCATTCTACCTTACAAAGCAATCTGGTAACTGCATAGTGCTGCATGTCTTGTGAATCCTGAAGAACAATGCACTAAGCATAAGAATGCTACACAGTTTGTTTTCAGATACACAGGCAATAGGTGATGAGATTAAACACAGCAAACAAGACCAGCATGTAAGAAAACGAATTTAAAGTGATTTGCAGAAGAAAATAGAAACCACTGCTTTGTTGCTTTTTTTGGTATGTAAAGAAAAGCTTGAGATTGCATTTCAAAACAGACAACATAAAAGAATGTGGGGAAAAAGAACTAACAAAGGATAAACAATGGGGAGATGGGGGAAATGGACAAAGGACACTAAATAGGAGAAAGTTAAATGCAGACCTTGGCAACTCCTTAGGTGTGATTAGTTCTCAGACATATCAGATGGGAACTCTCTGCTCTGAAAATGTTAGAATTGCTGAATCCCTAACAACAACGTGATTTCTACTTTGCATAAAAAGCACCCAAAAAAGTTTGACACAAACAGGATGCAAAAAAGCTAAAAAACTATCCAACTGTATAAAAACCACTTCCCTGAAAAATTAATAATCACATCATCTAGAGCATTCTTAGGTCATATTCTGCCAGTCATGAACCCATTCCATCTTCCAGGGGACAGAAGAGTGGAAACGACAACAGTTAAATCAGTAACAGAGGAGATGTCTTTTCAGGTAACTTCACAGGTTGTTTACAAATGGAATAAAAAAAAAGCCAACAAGAAAGGTCACAATTCACCCCGATGTAGATTTATATCTTATTTTAAAGATATGCTATGTATCTCTCATTCCTTCCTGGTATATGCACTTACACTGCACTGCAATAAGAAAGTTTTCAAGAGTAGTATCTTTCAGAACAGTGCACATCTTTAGATACCATCAAAGAACACACAGAGTGGAACTGTCACAGCTCTGCCTTGGTTCCACTCCATCAGAAATGGTAATGAATCAGGATTAATTACTAACAAACAACTGAAAAAAAAACCAGACTACTTAACCTGTCCCATACATACTTAGACTGAATTTATTTTTTATTCTACACTATGTACTTCCAGCTTGAACTCTACAGCAACAAAATTACTCAAATACATACTGAAAAATATCTAGTATTGACTCTTGGAATGAAAGAATGCCTCAGAGATCACACACAGATACATCTTAAACAAGTTCACGTAGCCAGTAACACCGTTTACTTTGATACAGATGTTTTCCAAGCAGCTCTAGGGTTACTCAATCACAAGCAAAGGGTTACAAACTGGTGAAGAGACCTGTGCTATTTTTGACAGTCAGTGTGTTGGAAAGGGCGGTGGACGTGCTGTAATTGCGTCAGCCCATTTTTTGTGATTCTGCTAGTAATTGTATGTGGGAGGGAAGGGTAATGACTCCAAACATATCCACAAATAATTCCTTCACTGACCTTAGAAACCCCACTGGCAAGCTCAGTGAATCGATCAAGCCTTAAAGCAGAAGCTGAACAACACCAAGGAGGCCCGGTGCTGGACTGAAGTATCTGTATTAACAGTCATTATCAGATGACAGGCATTTCTGAAATCAATTTTAAACAACACCAGATATTACATCCTTCTTCAGTCACACACCATCAAGATACATCAATCTCTGGATGACAGGACTGACAGAATAAGTAAGAAAATCACCATTTGAAGAAGGTAGGGTATGGAAACATCTGCTTAATAACAACTAGTGCAAAGCATATCCTTTGCTAAATAATAAGGGTAGAAAATCCTCTCCTGGTAAAGATGAAAAAAAAATTAAAAAAAAACCGACAAGATAACAAGTACTGAGTACATCCATATCAGAAGCCTAGTGTGCAAGTGAACACAAGCAAAGATACACAAGGAAGTCTCTTTCAGCCAGGTAAGTTGACAAGNACAAGATAACAAGTACTGAGTACATCCATATCAGAAGCCTAGTGTGCAAGTGAACACAAGCAAAGATACACAAGGAAGTCTCTTTCAGCCAGGTAAGTTGACAAGGAGCTGAGGGGAAAAAAGGCCAGTTCCAACCTATTTAGGTTAGAAACGGCAGAAGGTGATGATGAAAGGTGTAGGTCCACTTGCCTTTCTAATTACTACTGTACAAATTATTCCTCTTCTGCAGCTGGTGTAGGATAGAAAGAAATTAAGAAATAAGCATTTAACAAGTTTCCCAATATTTATTTGTAATAAGTTAGCATGATTCATAAATTTCAGACAAATAATAATGTTTATTTGGTTAATATGGACTCTTCTTTGTCTTTTCTCCCTGTGAGGTCTCACAGCTCTGTTTGAATATCAAGCAGTTGTAGAAATGCAGTAAACATGTTTTTCTAATTAGTTTCCCTGCTTTATTTTCTCTGTCTTTTAAACTGAGGTTCAATTCATATGTGCTATTGCCTGCACCTGACAGGATCTAATTCATTCCTACTACTGAAGTAAAAACAGGTAGAAAATCCTGCGTGTGGAGGATAATCCTGTCATTAATAAAAGCAAAAATACAATTTAAAAGAGACATTAACTGGCTGAAAGTGAAACAGGATGACAGGAAGGTTTTCATCACTTGCCATCTTCCTTTCCAAGTCTATGTTCTGAATTTTCTTGCAATTCTACTGGATACCTAAGACCAAATTCTGCCATGATGAGAGAAATCAACTAGACCGAAGAGCTCACAGTTCCCTTATCAGTGAACTCTTCCACATTTCTTTAAAAAGAAGTGAAATACTGCCTGTTCTCAGGGTGGGAGAGACGATGATGAACACGGTGCAGAAAATAGCTGCTCTAGATTAATGAAGGTACAGTCTGCAAAAGAAACACTCAAAAAGCCTAGCACCATAAACTCGGAGGAAATCTGTAATCACAATACTAGAACTGTGAAGGAAACAGCACACAGTACCCACACAGGAGAAAAGGTCTTTACAAAATGAATCAAAATGAGGGAAATGCTGAATTAGATAAGAACTGCAATCTCAAAAAAAGTCTCCCACATCTCGTAAAATCTGGGAATATGAGTTCACTCATTAACTGCTTCCATGAAGACAGATTATTAGAAGTATATGTAGTGTTTATGAACATTTTGCCATCCTCTTTCTATCTGGAAAACTCCCAGCAGTCACTTGCTGATAAAACCGAAGAACTCCATGAAACTCAAAACATGGAGAATTCTTTTCCACTCCTGTTCATGTTTTGATGTCAGATGACTTTGTCACCACTTCAACTATTTGAATTTATTGTACATTTGTAGTCACTACCTCTCTGCATTGTACCCCATCTCCTAATGGGATATTATCAGCTGTTACTTCAATCCAGCTGTCTCATATTATTCAACAAACTTCATTTTCATATAGAAGCTCATTTTTATTTCTCTTTTTTGAAATCAAGTCTTAACATTAAGTTACATTTCAAAATTCCTATCTCAAAGATTGCCCATCTGTTTCCTCTGTCTTTTCCACATACGCTTCACATGGCTAAATTCTGTCTCTTATCTACCCCAATCATTGCAATGCACTGATAAATAAATTATCCAGATGTTAGTGTGCAAAATCAAGCTACCAGTGCCTTTACAATTCAGCAAAAATCCAACACTTAAAGGATCAAGGAAAAAAATAAAAATAAAAAAAAAACAACAAGGAAGGTGTGGTGCTAATAAGCACATGCACCTATATGCCCTGGATCAAACAGCTGATAATTTCAAATTAACAGCTACCAATGGAGAAATTCATCATTCTTGCAAGCAAAACCATAGAAAGCATCTTAAAAGAAGCATCTTGCAGTTCCAGAGGCACTTCTATTAGAGCTCATCAGTGCAGCACACAATCTAGTATTTAGTTGCTCTCCAGTGTTATGCACATTATACCTGTAGGACAGGAATTAATATTTTATGTATCTACGGTTAGGCTTGAACCTTGAAAAGTATATCTGATAATTTGCAGTAATAACAGTATTCGGCAACATTCGACAGTTAGGGACAATATTCTAAAAAACATTCACTCTGTGTAATTACATGCTTGAAATGCTTCCTGAGGAACTGATCTAGTGAGTTTCCGCTTTTACTTTGATGTCAAAAAATCCCCCCCTGTGAATCAGCATCCTTGTTAATTTACATTTCCAAATTATATTTTGATCAACAATTTCTTTCCTTGATTTAGTCTTGAAATCCCCTGTGATCAGCTGCACGCTGTTTTTTGGCACTGTATCAGTGAGGCCCTATAAAATTTGGCCTCAGAATGCTTTAATTCTTCACCTTGGCTGCTGTGCTTGCAGCATAGATCTGAATAACCATCAGATTTACTAAAGCTTCTTATAAGCAGACTGAAATGAAACTGACACTGCCTGGAATGTATCTAATAAGGAATGCAAATAAATCTGCACTCAAAAAAAAGAAAAAAAAAAAAAGAAAAAAAGAAAAAACAACACAAAGGGCAAGGTTTTCTCAGCTCACTTTCTGTGCCAGCAGTCAGTATCTCCACAGGATGGTGAAGTAGCTGACTATCGTTTCACCAAACCTCAAAAAAACCCTCTCATGAAAAATGGCACTCGTTAAGTAGAAAGCTGCACATGTTCTTTTTAATGAGTTAAACTCCTTTTATTTTAATCTCCTGAGCTTTTGTCATGACTTTGCAATTGTTGATGCTGAATCCATCCAAATTGAGTTGAATATGATTCAAGCCACATTGCTTTCAAACCCATATACACCTATTGTTTAGGATAATGGGAATTTCAATAAATGCAGAGGGATGTTGTTATCCAATCGGCCATAACCACCTCACTTAGGAGAAGAGGCATCTGCTCTTTGCTACCCATAGCTTCAAGTTTAACCAACAACATAATTTCAGATACCTTGGATTTTTTTTTGCCTTGTCAAATTATACTTGCAAAGCAGAAGTGGAAGACAGACCTGGTAAGAAATCTTCATACTAATACTGTGCATTTAGGTGCTGTGCAGTGATTTACAATTTTATGGATGTAGTATACACTTACAAAGCACACTTCCACATGCTTTTATGTATTATGCATACGTACAGCCTCTTCAGATCAAATTATTTTCCCCTCAAGCACAGAAAGAAGTAGAGGGGACATAACATCCTTTTCTTTTTTGAGTGACTATCCAGACAGATATACACATCATTCAGGACTCTGGAATATACGCTCAGATTTACCTACAGAGGAGTGTCTGTGTCTTCACTGAGACTATGAATGAAAATTTGTTACACTGCTCAATTCATTTCTCCCAAATGAAAAACTCTGTAAAGAAGGGCTCAGTAATAATCAGATTGTAAGGAGTTCAAACTCGAGAAGACTGGACATATAAAAGTCTCAGATCCAACAGAGGAAGGGGTAGAAAGAAAATTATAATACTGAAAATGAAATAAGTTAAAAATGAAACAACAGTCCAGGTTACATAGTGAGGATGGCATGAACAATATGTATATTAAACTAAGGTTAACTGATACAGAAAAAAAGTCACGTTACAAAGAAGTTGCTAAAGCTATGGCTACTGAAACAGAAACATTGTGATACCTGATGGAGTATCCACTTCAGTCCAGTTTGTTTTGCCAAATAAATCCTTTCCACTTGAACTACTCCTGCTATGAGCAAAAACCTATAAAGTGTAGGAACACAGTGAGCACATACAAGCTGATGAAACGGCCGTTCTGAGGCTAAGATAAGCACAGAGATCTCCACCAGCAAAAAAGGAGGGGAAGACTCATGAAACTTCATCAAGAACCCTCTGTATTACATATGCCAGTATTTGGTTTTCCCTGAATAGGTCTCACAGAACTAAAGGAGGAAGAAGGAAAGACTACATTGACCATCCTGTTGTCCCAAACATTTGGGTTGCTGACTAGTTTGCAAATAAATTGTATGACACTTTTTTCACGTGTCTGAGACGCGGAGCTTCATCCTAGAATTAATCGGAGTCCTGACAGGACTAGAGTTAAGGCCAACAAGTAATATCTGCATAATGATATCATCCATAGTCTAACCACAAGAAGAAGCCAAGACCATCTACCAGAATAAATCAAGTGTGAAGGAGGCAAACTTCAGGCCTTCTGTGAGCTGAACCTGCTCTTTCATGTCCAAAATCTGACTGCTCCCTTGCAGAGATGAAGAAAATATTCAAAACTCTACTAATTAAACACATTGTAATAACAGTGGCTATCACTGCTTAAATGTGACTTGGCAGATATTCATCTTTCCTGTTTGATTCTGAAAGTATCTGTTGTAATTTTATTTACTTTTTATTTTATTTTTTTTTTCCCAAAGAAGGGTTTTTAATTCCCCAATTAGCAGATAAATTTCATCCTTTAAAGTATCTGGATGTGAAAACGCACCATGAAAAAGGTCCTTTGGAACAGAAACATTTCCAGCTTGAGTTAATATCAAAACATACACAATTTAAAGGAGTAGCGAATTGAGTTGTCACTCCCAGTACAAAAACTCAACAGCACAAAAAGTGAACATCTGGGAGATGTAATAGCAGAAGCCTCCTCAAAAGTAACAGTGACAGGGACAAACAGAAAGCAAGTAGATAAATGAAATTATCTTGAATAAAAGTTGAATTCAAATAGGACTAGGAAAGGTAATGAAAAACACTGCAGAATTAATAACTAGAAGAACACTGAATGAACTTATACAAGCAGTCGTAAGGAAATTAAATGGTACTGATTGCATCATGCTTCTCATAGTTAGGTGCTAACAAGACAAACAGGTTGAATTTTAGAAAACACTGCAGACAAACAAATCACCAAATTGTTAATTAATATTTTATGCCCAGCTATGTGCATGATGATCAAACAAAAAAACATATTCAACAAATCACTCCAAGAAAGAATCATTTAAGACTGGTTTGTTGGCAACTAATCAAAAATCACTGTAGATGAAATGGAGCACAGTAAGCCATATATCAGTGTTTCAGGATCTTCAGTACGTAAATAATTTCCTTAGTGACAATCGCACCAAGGATGATATACTTAAAATTTGACTCTGCACGTTTGAATTCCCATTGGAAACTAACTTAGGCGCCTCAACGTGGTAAGAAGAGTCTCAATATTTTTTTTCAGAAACTTTACCGTACAATATATTTTTATATTTAAAACAATAACAATCTATTTACTTCTTCCTAATTTAATAATATTTCTTGGAAAACGTATCTGTGCTTTTATTATTAATTTTATTCAAAAAATTTACTGAAAATGCAGATATTGCACTGTGTCAACTTGAAATTGGATTTGAAGACTGAAAGTATTTGGGTAAAATTCTTCCTGAACTACACAATAAAAACTACATCAACTGTATCTATTTTATAGAAGTCAGGTTGTTCAGTGTTCTGGTATACAACAGGCAGAACTCCAAGAAGAGATTAACAGGAATACACCCTCTGCTCCTACATTCCACTGAGTGAAGTTAAGGCCCGCACGTCCTCAAGTACCTTAAAGATGAATTTTATATAAACAAATCAAAAACTTACCCGAATCATCATGACTGAGCATCTGATGTTATGAATTGTATCATAAACCTTCTTACAAACATCCACAAATTGGTTATCATCAAAGAGATGTACTGTACTCTTGCTTAAGCTCTCCAATGCAATATTTACTTGGCTAATGAACTCCGGAATCACTATTAAAAACAAACAAACAAACAAAAATAAAAAACCCACAACAGATAAAAACAAAATTCAACAAGCACAAAAAGGAATAAAACCTCTAATTTTTCTTTCTGGCAAGCTGCCAGTCACATTGATTAAAATGCTATTTAAAAGAGCATTATCATAGTAAAATGGCCAGTTGTAAGCACATGAGAGTAATAAAAATGCACTTGGTGTGCATGTAAGTTGCCAATAGTTACACTGAAGAACAAGCGAGCTTTAAAAAGGCATAGTGGGCAATGTTCATAAAATCTTGATGCTGATTTCAACAGCAATATCACCTGAGATCCAGACTTACAGACTTCAGAACATCAGAAACAGCTGCATACTTGTTGAAATTACACTTTATCTCTCTAATTCTTCTCTTGTTTAAATAAACAAGTTATCTTGGCCCTTTCTTGTGGTCCTTTCCTTCCAGACCTTTCATAATTTTTTGCATGATCTTGCCAACTTCAATAAAAAACAGCTAACAAATACTACTTGTATTTTAATAGAAGTCATGACCAAACTCTTACTTCAGAAGCTAACACACCTGTATGCCACAACCAAAAAAGGTAACCTGGGTAAGTAAATGTCACTAATCAATTTATTCCCATTAGCAGCACTGTGACTGGAAAAAAGGCAACACCACACACATGTTTTTAAGGGTAGAAAGGATGACCAAGGGAATTAACAACCCATCAATCTCACCTCTGTGTTGGGGAATATAATGAAGCAGATCCTCCTGCAAGATATGCCAAGGCACGTGGAAGAAGGGGAAGTGAGACAGGACAAGCAAGGCTTCACCAAAAGCAAGTCCTAACTAGTTGCCTCCTATGATGGCATAAGAACATAGAATCACAGAATCCTCAGAGTTGGAAGGGACCTCTGAGGGCCACCCTAGTCCAACTCCCCCGCAATGAATAGGGAAGCCACAGCTAGATCAGGTTTCCTAGGGCCTGATCCAGCCTTGCCCTGAAAGTCTCCAGGAATGGGTTATCAACCACAACACAAGGTAGTCTGTTCCAGTGCCTCTCCATCCTCAGTGTAAAAGACTTTTTCTTTATGACCAACCTAAATCCACCCTCTTTAAGCTTGAAGACATTTTCCCTTGCTCTACCACCACAGACGCTGCTGAAGAGTCTGTCCCTTTCTTTCCTGTAGCTCCACTTTATCCACTTAAGACACTGAAAGGCCACTATCAGGTCACCTCACAGCCTTCCCTTCAACACCAGAAGAGTCCCAGCTCTTCCAGCCTGTCCACACAAGAGAAGTGTTGCATTATATGCATCATTTTTGTGGCCCTTCTCTGGACCCAATCCAACAAGTTCATGTCCCTCCTGTACTGAGAACTCCACCTCTGGACACAGTACTCAAGGTAAAGCCTCATCAAAGCAGTGCAGAGAAGCAGGATCACCTCCCGTCACTTCCTGGTCACACATCTTTGGATGCAGCCCAGGATACAGTTGGCTTTCTGGACTGCATGGGCACATTACTGGCTCAGGTCTGGCTTGCCATCCACCAGTACCACCAGGTGTTTTTCAGCAGAGCTGGTCTCAATCCTTTAATTCCCCAGTTTGTTTTAGTAACAGGGGTCACATCAAATAGATACAGTAAGGTCTTTGACACAGTCCCCCACAACATCCTTCTCTCCAAACTGGAAAGATATCAATTTGATGAGTGGACTGTTAATGGACAAGGAACTGGTTGCGAGATCAAGTCCAGAGAGTGGTGGTCAATGTCTGGGTGGTTATCAGTGACAAGCAGTATCCCTCAGGAGTCAGGACTGGGATGCTCTTTAATATCTTCATCAATGACATTGACAGTGAGGCCAGGAGAACCTCATGAGGTTCTAACAAATCCAAGTGCAAGGTCTTGCACCTGGATTGTGACAACATCCACTACAAGCTGAGGGATGAAAGGATCGAGCACAGCCCTGTCGAAAAGGACCTGGGTATACTGTCGGATGGCAAGTTGAGCATGAGTCAGCAGTGTGCCCTCATAGCCCCTCTACTCTGCACACTGGTGAGGTCTCACCTGGAGTACTGTGTCCAGATATGAAGATCTCAGTACAGGAGAGACATGGGTCTGCTGGAACCCATCCAGAGGAAGGCCACAAAAATAATCCAAGGGATGGAATACCAGCCCTAAAATGGCATGATGAGTGAGGTGGAGACATTCAGCCTGAAGAAAGAAAGGCTCTGGAAATATCCAGAGAGGAGTCTTTCAGTATCTAAAGAGGGATAGTAAGAAGGAAGGGAACAGACTCTTTAGCATGGCCTGTTATGATAGGACAAGGGGAAATGGCTTCAAACTAAAAAAAAGAAGAGATTTAGATTGGATATAAGGAGAAAATCTTTATAAGAACAGTGAAGGACTGAAACACATTGCTCAGAGACGTGGTGGTTGTCCCATCCCTGGAGACATTCAAGGTCAGGCTGGACCAGGCTCTGAGAAACCTAATTTAGCTGTAGGCGTCCCTGTTCATTGCAGGGGTTGGACCAGATGATCTTTAAAAGTGCCTTCCAACTCAAAAGACTATATGATTCTGTGAAAACACGAGCCATTCTACTAGCACCTTTTAACATACTTGTGTTAAATGATTAACTTCACTCCATCAGTAACTAAGATAGCCCAGTACTGAAAAAGCAGCAGTCTCTGTAGTTAAAAAAATGTACATCTACTATGCAGAGATCATCTAAAAAATGCCTTAACAAAGTCAGACTGTTAACACATAGACATGAACTCTTCATAGCCCATATAAAAAAATTCTCTGATCCTTGACACTAATTCTATTTTTAAAATATACCTATTATATTACAGTTTCCATTAATAAGACCATACCTAATGATTAAAAATTTGTATAAAAAACAGTTACTGCAGATCCAATTACCTAGTATCTTCCTAACATTTAATCACATTCTTGGCTCACTGGTTCCTTTCACAAAAGTACTTTTTTCATTATGAGGAAAACTGAAGGCAATAGAACAACAGAAGACAGAATCTTTAAAAGACTGTTTTTTCTCTTTATACATTATCCCAAAGAACTGAGGTCAGCGTTTCATTACCCTCTTTCGAAAGCATCTCCTGAACTTCAAGAATCTAATCTAAAATCTACTTACACCACTGAGGGCTTTTGCTTTGATTTCAGTAGGTGTGCGAATACAAGGGGTTGATTTGGGGTTTTGATTAGACCACATATAATACATTAATTCACATGTTTTCTCAAATACAGGAATGACATGGCCCATTAAGTAAATACGAAATACCACTCATGTTCTACCAGTAAAATGTTATTATCTCGATTTTCAAAAAATGTACTGTTGATTCTTCTAATTTTTGTAGGTTGCTGGGGAATGGTCGTACCAACAGTAGGTAAAAGCTGTAAGGAGATGTTGACCAAGAAAAATAAAACACAAAAAACCTTATCCCTTTAATGCATACAGTTCCAAACTGCTATTTTTATGTTTTGGTTGCCTCCTTCTCTTTTAATGTTTGAATAAAAAAAAATCAAAAATAAATAAATAAAAGAAGAAGAAGAAGAAAGGAAGTTTTGATGCTTATATACTTGAAATCTTTACATGCACTCCAAGACAATTTCACTTCACTCAATGTAGCCCAGGAAGCCTAAAGATCGGACATTCATGTTTGACTAGATGCAAATGATTAATTTTCAGCAGTCTCCTGATGTCCCTATTTAAAGTAAGAAGGTTATACAAAGAAAGGTGTTATAGTCTACATTTAGATCCTGCCCACATTAAGTGCTACTGGTCGATAAGCAAAGGCATAAGCATACCTTCCACACCTTAGGTTAATGTTCAAAAATTAATGTTCAAAAAGTATTAAAGTAAAAAATTAAAATAAAAAAATGGAAACAAAAAAAAAGTAAAGCAGTGAAGCAATAATTACTCTTCTAGTGAGGAAAAAAAATGTAAAGCAGTATAATTTCCAAATTCTTCTCTTTCTGCCTTCTAAATGTACTGTGCCTGTCAGCACACCTCAAACTTAAGTTTGATCATGTTCATCTAGGTTTGATTAAAACTGAGAAGGTCACGAGGTAAAGGAACTTCAACTCTACCCTCATAAGTATACTTCTCAATATGATATTCAAGTATCCAGTAACACTATGCTAGATTGAACAAGTCTCCAGGCTAGTTCATTTTTATTATTGGGAATTAAATTTAGTATTGTGATTGAAAATTTTTGCTCTAAAGATGCCCTTCATCTTCAGCAAGAAGTTAAGGTGAGTACTCCTGTGGCAGAATAATCACAGAGTTGTGGCAAGTGGTGTGTATCTTGTATTTTTTATTATCCTCCATAATCTGATCATCTACCATGAAAGTCAGTGTGTTGTGTATAGACAATTTGCTCTCAGAGGATTTAAATAGTTTTCCAACTGCAGGAATTCACCAAAATTCAAAGGTATAATGGACATCAGAAGCATAAGTGAAGTGTGGCTGAAAGGATTAGAAACAGCTACCACTTCAGTGTATGACAATACAGCTATACAGAGTGAATTTAAAAATCTAGCTACTTAACTACACAGTCTTTCTTCAGTACTTCTTTATTTCATCTCTCTCTTTGAGATCAAACAATATCTTTCACTGCTTGTGATTTAAAAGTAAGCATTTGTGACTTTTTCTGGAGGAGTATCTAAGAATTTCAGTTTGTAAGAACAGACCTGTATAGTCTGGTAGCTCAATTTGAATGCTATGTGTTATAACTACACTTAATGTCATTTTAATCTACAGAGGTATGCAGTGGACTATTAAAACAAATAAATGATCAAATAAAAACCATCTGAGCCAATGCAGCTGTGCTGGCCAAGGCACATCATTTGAAAGACATGGGCTTATTCCAACATAAGTTTGAGCTATAACACCCAAGGCATGCTATTCAGAATGGAATAAACTTTAATGAATGGTGAAGACACCTTCATAATGTGTGTTCAGAAATACATTAACATAATAATGGAATTACTCTAGACAAAGATGATTCTGCACTCACTTCAAAGGGTTGAACTGAATGACACTCTTTTGAAACTCCAGCCATCTATGGTTTTGTTACAAATCCACGCAGTACTACGCTAATATGAACCAGACAAAGCTTTTTCTAAATTTTATTCAATTATTGTACAGACAGTTTCAAGGCTACTAATATTTCTCTGATACAATGCCAAATTGGTGACGTTTAATATTTTATTGTTAACACTGTGACAAAGGACTTGCAGAGATATGTATATCCATATATATAAAGAGAGCAAAAGAGTTTTGTGAATGTGCCTTTCATACACCTCTTTTGCCTTTTCAAATATTGTTCACATTTCAAGTATTTTTGTAACAAGCTTATAGTTCATACCCTGGAAAAGTTATTAATGTTTTTTGCACTTGTGAAGACATTAAATATTTAGTCTATGCTCCCTATCACTCTCAATCTTAGGCCAATATATCGGATGAAAGATCTCTGAATTACAAACCCACTGTCACACTCTCTCCCTAGCCAAATTATTTAGAGCATACAGAACAAAGAACAATGACTGTAGTATGAAATACAGAAGCAGTACTAAGATTTTTGCATATTAAAAGTGTACTGAAACAAGAAGCAGTCAAAACAGAGGTCTATTGTACAGAAGAAGCTGCATACTAAAGCATGACACACTTAGTACTCACTTCTACTTAATCCAGATTCAAGCACACTAGAATTAAATCTTTAAAGTAGAGCTCCCAAAAATGAAATGACCTAGGTAGAGAGCATATGAGATCATTCCCTTTTGACTTCTGTAGAAAGGGTGAAGTGTAAAAACATCATAGTGAAAATGAGAAGATGGGAAGCCAACAACTTCCGTTCAGCGTTCCCCGACAAAGACTTCTTCACCACCTTTACAGTCACGACCATCAAGAACTGCTGTCACCACTGCTGACTGGATGGCAGCATTCCCATGGTATTACATCCTTTCAGCTACAAAGGGTTAGATTTTCTTAGTGAAATGATTGATAATAACGGAGATCCAATCACTAGCAATACCCATTACCGCAGAAGGTCTATTCCACAAATTCCTAGACTGAAGTAGGTTGTTATTTATCCCTCTCACACTCATCACAGTGATGACATTTCCTATCTGGAAAACATACACACCTTTTTCTAAATTCTAAAAAAGTAGTAAGTCTGCGTGCTAAATCCGAATTTGGAGCACTTTTAGATAACATTTTCTATATTCCAAGTGATTATCTTAATCCTACTCATTACTCTGAAGTTGAATCTTTTTTTTTTTAATTTTTGAATTTAAAATGAATACACACTCAAATGGGAAGCAGGACAAGTGAAAAAATCTCTATCACACCAAAACTTCATGCTTATATGGACAGTCCAGTTTGAAGAGACCATAAAATGAGACACTGACAAACCTTAATAAAAAAATATTTCTTAAAAAATAAAATATATATTTTAAAAGTTTGAAGTTAAAGAGGTTAGTGTGGAAATATGAAGGGGAACACCAAAGTTCCTGAAGAAATACTAGAGGCAGGCAAGGCTGGCATTCTTGGTCACCTGGGCACACTGCTGGCCCATATTCAGCCAACTGTCTACCAGTACACCAAGGTTGCTTTCCAGCCACTCCTCCCCAGTCCTATAGCACTGTTCTTGTACAGCCTAGCAATTGCACGAAGCACTGCAGTTGACATTTAAGGCAACACCTGCAATTAAATCCCAGTTCTATGCTTTAGCTAGTGACTTCAGGGGCTCTTTATGCCCCGTCTGCATAGATGTCCAGACAAAACACGGACAGATGCTTCATTCTGAGGAAGCAAATGCATTTCCTTGAAGTATCAGCAGCAGGTCATAACATCCAGAAGAGTAGAAAAATACTGTGATGATATAGATAATCTACCTTTCCAAAAGCTCTGTACCTATTGCATTTCGCTTGCCGTGCTCACGGACAGGCTGATTGTGAGATCTCAAATGAAGATGACATTTACCCCCAGGACATACTAGCGACAAATTCCAGAATTTTTATTTTCATTTTTGCATTCCTTAGGAGACAGTCCAGTTCTCATGCATCTGATCAGCTCCTTATCACTGCAAGGCATCCAGATGCTGCATAAACACCCACTCCTGCAGAATTCAGTTCACAGTACACAACAGCATGACCTCCTTTAACTGAAGTCACAAGTCTTATTTTTCAGGCGTCTGCTCTAAACAGAATGTCTTGTTGTACAGAGAAGCTAAAACAAGTAAATACCATAGATCTGTAAGGATATATATACACATGCACACACACGTATATACATAAACTTAGGAATTATATATACAAACATAGGGTTCATTTCATGGTTTGCACAGAGGTTTCTGCTTAACTTTAATCCAGTCCTATTATGAATAACACAAAATTTCTATATGCACATATTTGCCTTGAAGCTAGCTGTCATGCAGCAGCATGACAAAAAATATCTGTGAACTGAAACACTTGAAAACTTCTTCTTGGTTGCCACACTAGTTTTGAGCCAGTTCAGTGCTCTAGTTCAGCATGCTACTAGGCAAGACAGATGACAAGCTAGCACTGGTTCAAGCAAGGCAGTAGGAAAAGGCACAGGAAGGTAGAAGGCATGACTGGACTAAGCACCGTTCGAAATGACTGTGAATTACAGCCTCCATTTCTTTGACTACAATTGTACCATTAATTTCCAGTTTTTCTTCTCTGGCTTTGCTACATGCAAGGCCAAGGTTCTGGCAGCAGGGAGCTAACATGCCAGGCAAATCTGAAAGGCTGAAGAAACACTGCCAAATTGGGGCTGTTCAAATGTAGCAAATAGGACAAATCGATAAGAGAAAATTGAGAAATTCTATGGGGGAGTCCCTTTATCATATTTTAGAGAAGTTATCGTAACAGAAAACAGATTTTCCTTAATTTGGAAGGGGGAAAGAAATCTTGATGTTTTAAAGAAATAAATCCGAATCTCAAATATCTCAAATAAGCATTATGCTATATATTGCTTAAGCTACAGACTGATGTTAACTAGCAGAACAACCAACTCTAAAATGGTCAGACTTCAAGGCATATTAGAACATGCTGTTTATTATAATATGTTTAATATACTAATCTCTATCGAATTGGAAATCATTAGAATACACTTGAAGGGGCGTATATAAAGGTATTTATATTAAGGTAAGTAGGATTATTTTTGCCTTTAAAAGGATGACCTTTTAAGAGGTCATTTGGAAGATACGCAAAACAATTTGAAATCATTCAAAAATAATTGCCTTTTTGAGCTAAAACAGAACTTGTATTAAACAAATGGAGCCGAAGAAATGCATTAAGGTCTTCTCTGCCACGCATCAGTTCAACAGCAAAAGCTGATCTGTTAGAAATATTGGAAAGAAGACAGAATTCACACAGTGAATTCATTAGACCTGAACATCTGAATCTGAAAAACAGACAACCTGAAACATGTAATATATTCCCAAGTTTTGCTTAAAGTTTTAGACATTAGTCTTGCTATGAATAAAGAGTGGGTTTGCTCACAAATGTTGAGATTACAGACTTATATTTGCCCAGACTGACAATTACACATTTATTGCCTTAACCAGAAAATAATGGCTGGCCCTGAACTTGTATCTTCTTAGTGATTAATTCTCTTCAGGAGATCCCCCACAACATTCAGGCCCTGCCCAGTAAAAAAAGGAATTCCACAAAACAAAACAGCCTGTTCCTGGGTTATGGTGAATTTGTTTTGAATTATATCTATTGTAATATTCCAGTCACGTTCTCTGTGACTGCTGTATAAAATCCATTACTTTAAACAAGAAAAACGCTGTGCAGAATTATTATTTCACCTTTTGTCTGATAGTTCACAATTTTTGAGTCTTCAAAGACTAGCACCATTTATTTTGAGTACAACAATAACACTTCCTGTACAACTTTACCTTTCTAATAAACTGCATAAACACTGTACGTACACATCCACACTCCCATATACATAGAAGAGAAGAGAAACAAAAAGAGATTTGAGAGGTACTGCAATCTTTTTCTCTTATTGCTTTTAACTAGAAAAAAAAAAAAGAAATCAGAAGTAAGAGAAAGAGAATTAGCAGTCCACAATAAGGAAAATAATCTGCAGGGATGCCAAGAACTCTGACTAATCTGTTTCCAGTGCTTGTTTCCATTGTCAGTATGACAGGAGACTGCTCTCACTGGTTTTTCTCTACTTTCGTAATAGTAAAGCAGACTCTGATTTTTAATTCATGATTTCTCTTCCAATTAAATGCTTTTATAGTGGATCAGATGTGGAAAGTTACTGTTTTTATTTCAAGGGTAAAGAAGATGGTTAATTGATTTTAAGCATGCAGAAGTATTGGGGAAGTCTAGCTTGAACAAAATCAATGAAGAAACGCTAAATATCTGTCACTAAATTTCTCCTGAGCTCTACCTAATTTAAAATCACAGGAAAGCAATAGTACTTTTAAATACAAAGTTGTATTTTCTTCCTAAATCTTCCCCAAATATAGCTTATGTTTTATTATCTGAATTATTTGGAAAAATACAAACAAAAGGAAGTTATAAAGATATAACTAACTGACAATTGCTTTTACAATCACAGTTTTGGAAAATGCAGCAATTAATCAGAGAAAACTATTTAAATTGGGTCTTCAGGTAATTGTAAATCTCAAGCATGTGTATGAGACATGATATTCACTGACACAAATGGATTCACAGCAATTCATCCTGGGGAAGAGACTTTGTGAAGACGTAACTTGGCAGTGAGAAGATTATTTATGAAGGACGTATGTGAATTTTACAAAGAAGGAAGAGAAACATACAATGGGATTTCACCTTGGTTGGGAAGAAAAAAAATATGGGTTAGGGGGCCTGGGAACAGGCACGCAGAGATCCTCACCAAACTTACACAGGTACCATTTGGATAGTTCTAACCCCACAGTGTCTGAATTCCTTGTGAAGCGCAGATGTCTTGAATCTGCAGCAGTACTTTACAACGATATTGTAAGGATAAGGGTACATTTTAGAAACTAGAGAAGGGATAACCAAACACGGAGCAATGGGTAAAGGTTTCCCATGGCTTAAAAGCTGAAAGTGACGGTAAAGAAACACAAAGAGAAAGGCAGCTGCTCTGAGCAGCAGGAATCATAGAATCATAGGGGTTGGAAGGGACCTCTAGAGATCATCAAAGTCCAACCCCTCTGCCAAAGCAGGTTCCCTACACCAGGTCACACAGGTAGGCATCCAGGTGGGTCTCAAATATGTCCTGAGAAGAAGATTCTACAGCTCCCCTGGGCAGCCTGTGCCAGTGCTCTGCCACCCTCACCGTAAAGAAGGAAGTTAAGTATGTGGTGTCTCAACAGATCAGCAGGGGAGAAGACTGCTATTCACAGGTGCTTTCACATTCACCAACTTCTAAGAGTTATCTAAGCATGATAAGGTGTTGGCATCCTTCGTTCTCTTAATTCTCCTAACACAGATCAGCAGACAACAATACACTTCTCTGCTAGCATATAAAATCCATGTAGTTCTAAATTACGACTGCTGCTAACACTGACACATTTTAAAGAGAGAAAGACAGTACTGATGTTGCTCTAAGCAATTAAATCTTTTTCAAACTCTTATCGGTTTCCAAACAGATAAATGCAAAGATGGGAAAGAGAGCAGGTCCTTACACTGGACTCAACAAGAATAGTACAGGATGTGCTGCCTTCTATGCGCTGCCTTTGCTCAACCCTCCACAAAAGCTCTCAAGCTGAGCTGCTATAGGTGCATAAAGACAGCACAGAATGGGATTTAGCATTTGACATCTTACACAGATACAACACAGCGACATTTATCTTCTGAAATAGTTATCTACTGTTCCATCTCCTAAATAACAATAGTGCTAAAGCATGTAGTGGTTCAGAAAAGGCTGTTAATGACTGAAATGAAAACAAAGACCTGATCAGGAACAGGTCCTTGCAAAATAGAGAAGCAACTAATTTTTTGTACCTTGGATCGAACTTTTCATTCTGTACTGAGTCATGTTTATGGAATGGAAGTTTTGATAACAGAAAAGAGTCATCTCTTTTCACAGTAGAACAGCTTTTGTAACTTACACAACAGTAGCAAAAAAATTCCAGATCTACTTTTGCTTTGTTTCGTCATAAATCTACAGACAGAATTTAAACCGAACCACATCATTTTGGAAAAGAAAAAGAAGCAACAAAAAAAAAGTCCAATGTGCACATCAGCCTTCTCTAGACTTTCTCATTGAAATCTGTTGAACTTCTAATCAGAAATGTCAGGATTTTTGTTCAAGAACCCTAAATCTCAGGGTGGCCTCAGTTAATTACTGCATTCAAGGAGCACAGCAGCTGCAAGGTTGATTGCACCGACCAACCTAATGCTGCATGATACAGTGTTGCTTAATTTACTCCATCTCACTGTATTCTCTTTGGGACCTAACTACTGACACTCATTATATCTTTTCTTTACAGCAGGGCGCTGGGCACATCAATTCAGAAAAATCTCTAAACTGCAATTGTAAAGAAGGAAAAATAGGAAGAAATGATCTAATGCTGCCTCGCTCTCAGAAGGACTCTGTCTAAAGTGATTAAGATGTTATTTAAGTCTGTAGTAGATATGAAACCGGTGCATATGTTTTCAGGAAAACAATAAACCAAATACGCAGTTTTTTGACTAGTGGTTCATACCATTATCTGTCACAGCTTATTTCAGTTTGACTTGCAACATAGACTTGCCAGTGCAATCCCTTTTTTCTGTAGTTTTCCACAAGCAAACAGGAAAAAAAATAAAATAAAAAAGACAAATTTCTTTTATTTTAAGGGGAACAAGTCCAGGCCACAGATTTGCAAAGGAACTCTTACTCTGTACCCTAGCATTAGTCCTGTTTGTATGATCCTCAATATTTTCCATTATCCAGCCACTTTCCTCCTCAGGTTCTAAAACAGATGGGCAATTTTGTTTGTATTTTAAATTTAAGGGAAAAGAAGAAACACACTGCTGTTTTTCTAATGTGTGCAAAACCATACTTTATGCAATCCATAAAGATAAAATACAAAAATCATAAAAGCCCTCTACCCAAAAATCTGATTTTTATTTCTACCTTTATTTCACACAGCTCATATAATTTTGAGACACTGCAATGGCAAAAATTGTAAAAACACTGGTTTAATAAATAACATTTAAGAGTAGAGACTGCATTTTACCATACTTTGCAAGAATAAATTTGTCTACAGAGAAGCTTTAAGAAGAGAGTGTATACCCTCTAGAGTACCAAACATAACAGGCCCTTAAGCCAGATATATCCCTTCAATGGTAGGCTACGTGCAACACTCAGTTACTGAAATAAAAAAAAAAAAAAGAGAGAGAGAATTACGGAAATCCCAGAATTATTGAATCACCAAGGTTGGAAAAGACCTCCACAATCACCCAGTCCAATTGTCCAGCTATTGCCGATACATCCCCACTAAACCACGTCCCTCAGTTCAACAATCTAAATGTTTCTTGAACACCTCAGGAACAGTGACTACACCACCTCTCTGGGCAGCCCGTTCCAATGCCTACCCAGTTTTTCAGAGAACAAATTTTTTCTGACATCCAACCTGAATCTCCCCTGGCACAACTTGAGGCCAAACCAAGCACAACTTGTGAGCAGTAACTAACAAGTTTTCTACTCAACTCTGCTAGAAGGATAAAATTTAGAAAGACACACGTGAAGGTGCTTGTGAACCAAAACAGGATCACAGATTACCTCTCTGCTTACCTCTTACCTCTACAAGTCTGCCACATTTGTTGCCTTGGGCACTAAGAAATAGCTACAAATAAAATCAACCAAATATTTTACATTCAAATTATTATTTTTCAATTGTGATTAAGATGATTTCCTATCTATAAGATGAGCTTAAAAAATAAAGGGGGAAAAAAAAGATTGTTGTTTTAGTTGGCCACAACACACAGTTATTTATATTGCAGTTAAATAAAACAATCCTGCCATAAAATTTAGGGACAGACAGAACTGTTTTCTGTGTGCTGAGAAAGGGTTTTGCGTGAAATTAGGTTCAAAAATATTTTTAATGAAGCATGAAATGTATGCATCGTATTACAAAGCATGTAAAAATGCAAGGAAAAATATATATTATCCTTCTAATATTTACACAATTTTTGTAAATAATAAAGCACCGTTCTTAGTCAACTGTATTAATTCAGTGAAAATACAGTGGTTCCAGAATTCATACAGTTTGCTTTCTGCATTGTAAGATGCTTTACCTTGCAGTAAATTCAGCCTTCAAACAAAATCTAATCACACTTGTACACTTCGTACAAGGAGATCCTGATGCATTGTGATGATCGTGTGAAATGCATTGTGAAGTCAGAACTTGCTGCTGTAGTTTTAAAAGCTGAGCACATGCAGATGGGCCACTTTCCCAACATTCTAACCACATTGATAATAACTTGGTCATCAACATACTAATAGCAGACAACAATCAAAACACTTCCTTTTGAAATGCTGCCATTTATTTTGGTAGCTAACTAGAAATAGTGTCTTTTTAGAAATCTGGTCCCCTTGGGTATACAGTATGATCCTACAAAACCTGGAAATAATTGAATTAGCTTAAAGGGATGCTTCCACACAAAATTCCCAACTTTCTTTGGCAGAAAGAAAATAATATTACACAATATATCAACAAACGTAAGAAATGAACTCCGTGTTTTCTGCAGAATCAGATTCTTTGTTTTTCAGATATACATTAGTACGCAACAGAAACACAAAGACAAAACTGCCTTTGCCAAAGCACACTTGGAAAAAAGGTCTCTATTTTCTTAGTACAATGTCTATTAGGACAGAATAACTACAATAATTTCATCAAGAATAACTGCACTTCATGGAAGATTGATGACATTTAAAAGGCAACACAAGTAAAATATAGCTCATTACACTAAAACCAGAAGCTCTTAATTACAGTAAAATACCAACAAACATGCCTTAAGGTCAACTGCAAGACTTTTTTTTTTTTCCTAAATATTACCAGAAAAATATTGTGTCTAAACTTAACATTAAAAGTAAGTCTCAAAATGATTGAGAATACACTGCTTCATGACAAACTCTGTGCATCTAATTCCTGTCTTCAGCACCCTACTGTATTGTGCACTTTTTGGTCCTTCTTAATAATGAATGCTGGTAAACTCAGTAAAAAATAAAAACAACTCAGAACCGGGATAAGGCTTTTGAGACATAATCCAGCATAGCTATGGGAATCATTCAACTGATTTCAGTGCACTTGAAATTAGGTCTTCAAGGCTGAACCTGTAGTGTCAGCAGCTCTACAAAAGCTTTCAAAACACAGCATGAGTAGAAACATTTTAAACAAAAATTGTTGAAGGAATGTTGGCATATGTAGCAAGTATGTTCAGTTACAATAAGTAACCTCTTGAAAGACAGAACCCTATTAGTTGTAGAAATTGCATTTCCACTGGGTAAGCTTGGTTGTGCTCTATGTAAATACAAAACAAACCAAAAACCTCAGGTAGTTCTGCCTAGGTTGTTACCATGAGAAGTAAAATACCAAACCAATTGGAGATCATCAGTGATCTGCCTCATGCTCAAAGTAAGCTTAAAACTGAACTGAGTGCTACATTTGTCCAATATGACCTTGATCAGAACCTCTCTGAGCAACGTTTCAGAAAGATTTGACACACATTTGGATAGAACCAGCCTGTGTCTTAATGTTAAACTGATTTAGCTGCATTTACTGCAAGCACTGGGAATATTTTATACCTTGTTTGTATATCTCCTACGGATAAAACCAAATGGGAAAATTTCTAAAAATTTTCAAGCAGAATTTTAAGATATCTAGAAGCCCAAAAGATCAAGAATAAACAACAGAATAAGCAGATGATCTGATACACTAAAGCCCCAAATCACACGGGACTGATGTGAACAATGAAACGATCATTGAAACGACTCAACAGTCATAGCTTTCTTAAACAAAAATGGAGAGAATGTGAAGATAGAAAAGCAGTAGCATGGGTTACTATAAACAGTAAAGGACATAATGGCTGAATATTGAACTAAGAATTCCACTTGCCCCATCTCTCAATTCTTAATTGAGAGGTAGAAAAGAATTAAAAGCAAGAAACTAAATAAGACACCTGCACTCAGTATACTCACAGTAACTGCATCTTTCAGCGCATGTTTTGTCCCAGAATAGAAACCTTGCCTTGATCAATCAGCTACCAATGGCATTAAGAACGCTACTGCAGCATTTACCTGAAACTTCTTAACTACTATCTAATTAAATAAGAAGAAATTATTTAGAAAAGGAAGCTCTGTACAAAAGAAGAAAATAATAATAAAACTAGAGGAACAGTGAAAATGACTATTTGTAATATGTACTGACTGTGGTCACAATTGTGGTGAAATTGCAAAGGACTGCTGACAGATTAGGAAGTGATCGTCAGACTTCCTGCTACTTTCAGTTCTACCTATAAAGTACAGGAAGGATGAAAAACTTCCAGAAAGTTTTTTATCCTTTACACGTAGTTTAGACCTTACAGACAATGACTACAAGAATACTTCTTCCTAACCAACAATACAGGGAGAGTAACTTTACTACTAAATTCAGGATAGAACTTATGATTCAGCCATGTCAGTTAACAACTCTAAGCACTCCCACTCATGAACAATGGTTAAAAATATACTGCACTGAGTAAAACTAACACTGCTCCTGAAACTATCAGGAAATAAACTTTAAAAGTGTTCTTAGTGTACAGGTACATACTTAACCGTATTTGTCTCATGAAATGATGCATAAATAGGTAAAAAAAAAGAGAAAATTCAAAGATGACTGTACGCTGTTCAGAAGAAATATGGTACACTGCTGAAAATCTGATGACTAGCTCTCAAAAAAAAAAATCAACATAGTTTTCAAAGATTGCAGAGCAAATACTCTACAGTGGTACCAATAGGCTTTAAAGGTTTATCTGTATATTCATCAATGTACCAGATTAAATCACAGAAATTGATTACATCCATTTGCATGTTGTTATGTTTCAGCCCCCTTCTGCTACAGGACACTTCATGTAAGATACCCATATTAGCATTTTGGAGACTAGCAGATTCAAAATGAAGTACCTGCAACCCTTCTAAATTAAAAATAAACAAATAAATAAATAAAAACAAAAACAACCTTCTAAAATAAGAACACTAGAAATTTTTAACAGTAAGCAAGACATTAACTAAGGGGAGTAGTGCATTTCTGGCAATCTGAGATTGCTACCATACAGAGTATGAACACACCCTTTAAAAACATTTAATTACACAGAAAGGGAGAGCCCTATCCTATTGTACTTAAGTATCTATTTAAACAACCAACCAACCACATTCTTTGCAAAAACATGTAGAAGAAGGAAAGTCTCCTGTGCTCTAAAGCTGGTTCTGGGCCACACAGCATCAAAGGCAGTTTTGGCTCATACCTACACAGTATCAGCCATCCTCAAAACTCATCCAGTTATCGTCCCTCTCACTGCTTTTAACAACTGAGTGGTCATGAAAAGCAATTGACAGACACCTGTTATCTGAGCTGCAGAGAGTAAATGAGAACAGGGCTTCCAGTGGTCCACTCAGAGCACTCAGTAGTTAACTTTCACGGGTAATTTAAGGTAACAGGGCTTTGCTTGGCAAACTGATATAGGAAGGAGCATGCAACCAGCCAGCTGCTCTGACAGTATCTGATTTCTCCATTGCCTTCTTCCATATTGCCAAGTACTTTCCCACAATATGTGGAAGCAACACAGAAAAGGCAATAAAAGCTAATGCAGATTTCTGTCACTTGTTTCAGATGCCACATGCACTTCATGTAAGAATAAAATAGAAAAACACTAACAGTCTGATACAAGAAACACTAATTTGCAACTTAACTTCTGAAAAAAAGTTATGAAATTGCTTCAGATAAAAAAGAACGAGCTCTTGGAAGACTGATGGCTTATTCAAAGCTTTTTTGTTGCTTAGGAGGAGCCAGACTGCTCACCACTAGCTGTTAAACTCTGGTTATTCCTTATGAAAAGAATGACTGCTTCTTCATATTGTTTTGGAATGGTACCAGAAGGTGTCAGTAATTAATCCTTTGCCACAGTGCACAAGATACACACCTTCTAATCTTCCAACTAAAGCTGTCTACCTTTTAATTTTTAGTTCCTGACAGCGATCTTAAAGCAGCATGAGTTACAGACAGTTGTATATTTCTGCATGAACTACATGCCAAACCCTCAAAAAGTGATGGATATATTATTGCATTTTATCTGCCAGATGAAATTTCAAGTTAAGAGTATTTCTGAAATAATTCACTGGATCATCTATCTGCAGTTGGTCAGCAGTGCTGGGTAAAACAGAGAAGACTATTCTCATTAACTGCAAGCCAAAACAAAGCTCATGGCAGATCAGACTTTGTACACTATAGACAGTGGTGGAATTTAAATAGAGAACATTTCTGACCCCTACGAAGAAGCCCTGTTTATCACAGAATCACAGAAAGGCTTGGGTTGGAAGGGACCTTAAAGGAAATCCAATTCTAAGTCCTCTTTAGAGGCAGGGATGCCACTCACCAGGTCAGGTTGCCCAGGGCTCCATCCAACCTGGTCTTCAATGCCTCTACGGATGGGGCATCCACAACTTCTCTGGGCAGCCTGTGCCAGCGCCTCACCACTGTTAGAGAAAGAATTTCCTCCTAATATCATCTACATCTCCCCTCTTTTAGTTTATAATGATAGGATAATTGGGAATAATTTTCTGCTTGTGTAAAATGTTTGTCTGACTCCTGTTTAAAAGCTCCCATTCAGCAATGGGATGCCCCAGTCAACCTTCTCTTCTCCAGGCTAAACAAACCTAGCTGCTTCAGTCTGTCTACATAGGAAAGGTGTTTCAGCCCCCTGGTCATCTCTGTGGCCTCCCCTGGAACCACTTCAACTGCTTGACATCTTTGAAGACTTTTTTTAGACATGTTTATGTCATCTTATACTGTCACATCAACAAGATGAGCAGAAGTATATCATTTATAATTTCAGTAAGAATCAATTCTTCTATGTTGACAGTTTATAATCCATACAGAAAGAGTTAAGCATAAATAAATCATTGTGAATTATGCATATGCTCACCCCAACAAGTTCTGCTACATCATTCCCAAATCCAACACATTACACTTAGTATGGAAAAAAGCCTGTAATAGTTGAAGGTATGTTCGCCAGAAAAAAATCTCAGTGCAACACTGACCATCTTATTTACAGCAGGTTTCTGAATGGTTAATAATGGAAAAGTACTAAATGGGCATACTTTTAAATCACTCAAGAATGTGCACTAACAATTGTATCGGGGTTTGTACATGTCAGACAATGATGAAAAACGCTGAGTACAGTAGAGGGAAAACACTGCCTCAGAGACTCTGGAAAATATATTCACAAAAATTACCCAAAAGGTTTCAGAGATGCAAGTGAAAGCCAGACTATACAACTGCAAATGAAAGGTCCTCAGCATTAAAAAGGAGAGGAATGTAACATTCTACACCTTAAAGTCACGCTGAAGTGACAGTATTGCCTTTGATATGGACAGATAAACATTGTCCAAGTTAAAGCTCAGCAGACACCCTAAGTTTAAAAATACCTAGTAAAAAGGCTCAGCAGCAGTTCCCTGATCTTTTTATCAGCTTAAGTCCATTATGAATGAGTTCCACCAAGAAGCATTAGGACAGTGATACTTAAGATCAAAAATAGGAAATACATTGAAAGGCATGGACGAAGTCTATTTACACGTTGGAAAATGACAAGCCACTTTTTAAGTAGCCCCAGGCAAAGAGAAGCAGTGAAGAATTTATCCTACTGCACATGCTGCACACACAAAGGCAGTTCCATGGGGAGGGGTGGCGGAACCACAAAAATTGCACCCTGAAACAAAGTTGGATGCAAATTTATTACACTAATACTAAGAGGGGAGAACACTTAATGCACATTATTTTATTAACATCTTCATTACCCCCATAGGGGTAAGTAGATTTTTCTACAGACTGGAGGAAATTAAAAAAGTCAACAGCGCTGTTCCTAGTCTAAGGAAGGTTTATGCAAGTATTTTCTGCTCCAGAATCAGATTGAAAGTGCATGGCATACTCACTTCTTCTCAGTAAATTCGATGACACATTAAGTACAAGAGCATTTTTAAGGCAGCAGATGATGACTTATGGGCACCTCGACTCCTATTTATAATCAATATATATGTATATATTATTATTAAAATGTATCACTATTAAAATGAAGAAAGAACACTTTTAAGCTACAGGAAATGAAAGTAAGACTAGCAATAAAAAGTGGTACTATGTTCAGAGTCATATACTGATTACATGTAGCACAAAAAAAATTGTGACGGTATTTCTTTCTTTTCTTCAGAATATTCTTAACAAACCTGACAAAGAAATCTGATAGTTCTTACAGCCATTATTTTTAA
>VXAB01011036.1:0-21276 GCA_013399175.1 Odontophorus gujanensis
TTTTTTTTTTTCCCCTACATTTTTTCCTAAGTATTGTGATATAGCAAGCTCTTAGTACTATACTTTTGCTTTGCAGGACTAACACTTATTCTAAATCTACTACAATGGCTTAGGTTAGAAGAAACCTTAAGATCATCTAGTCCAACAACCTGCTACTACCACCCACCAGCTCAGGCTGCCCACAGCCCTGTCCAACCCGGCCTTGAATGCCTCTAGGGATTGGGCATCCACAGCTTCTCAGGGTAACTTGTGCCAGTGTTTTATCACCCTCTGAGTAAAAAATGCCTTCCTAACATCTAACCTATACCCCACCTCTTTAGTTTAAAACCATTCCCCCTTGTTCTATCACTATCAGTGTAAAAAGTTACCTTGCTTATGTCCAGGTAGATGACATGATTAGACCTTCCTTTGTCCACTGATGCTGTCACTCCCTGATATGTTACCATCCTGGTCTGCCACAGTCTGTCTTTGGTGAACCTGTGCTTGTCTGAGAAAATCTTTTCTTGCATGTAAATTAACATATCTTCTGAGAGGATGAGTTCCATGATCTTCCCAGGCACAGAGGTGTGGCTCACTGGCCTGTAAATCCCTGGGTTTTCGTTTCTCCCTTTATTGAAAATGGGAGTGACATTTCCCTTTTTCCAGTTACTGGGAACTTCACCTGATAGTGATGACTTTTCAAATATGAATGAGGGTGGCTTGGCAACCACATCAGCAAGCTCTTTCAAGACTGTGGGATGCATGTCATTGGCCTTATTGGACCTCATTTATCAGAGTGGGTAGACAGTTGCCCTTTCTCTTCAGACCGATGAACCTGGAGAACCTCTTCGTATTTTTCACCTCCCTTTTCACATTCAGTTCCATTTGTGCCTTGACCTTCCTGATACCAACTCTGCATGTCTGAATGGCATCCCTGTAGTCCTCCCAAGCCATGACTTCCTGCTTCCTCTGCCTGTGCATTTTCTTTTTATACCTCAACTTGACCATCAGGCCTTTAGTCAGCCATGCTGGTTTCCTGCCTCCTCTGCGTGATCTCTGATGCTGGGAGGTAGAGAACTTCTGTGTCCTTGAAGACGAGCCAGCTCTGTTCCATTCCTATGTCCCAAAGGACAGTTTTGCGGGAGATCCATGCAGTATTTCCCTAAACAGCTAGAATTGTGCTGTCCTGAAGTTCAGGGTCCTGACTTTGCTCTTTTCCAGACCCATATTTCTTGAGTTCATGGACTTGGCTAGGGTGTGGTCACAGTGCCCCAGCCTGCCTTCAATCTCAGCCTGTTTTATTATCTCCTCTGCACTGGTGAGCGTCAAGTCCAGTAATGCTTCACCTCTGGTTGATTTTTTTCTGGTACCTAGACCAGGAAGTTATCCTGAATTGACTCCAGGAGTCTCCTAGGTAGTTTGTAGCCTGATGTTTATTTTCCAGCATGTATCTGGGTGGTTGAAATCCCCCATCAAGATGAAAGCCTGGGAATGTGTTGCTTCTTGTAGCTGAAGAAGGAAGGCCTTGTCAACAGCTCCCCTTGATCATGAAGCCACCAGATGTCCTTTATTGGTCTGGTCCCTAATTTCAACCTGTAAGTTCTCAACCTGGTTGTGCCTGTTTCTCAGAAGCACCTGTGTGCAATCTATGCATCTCTTAACATAGAGAGCAACTCCTGATACTACTTGCCTGCCAATATCTTCTAAAAAAAACTCATAGCCCTTGAGTGCAGTGTTCCAGTTGTACAATTTGTCCCGCCATGTTTCTGTGATAGCAATTAGGTCATAATTTTCTAATAGCACTGCATTTTCCATCTCCTGCTTATTTCCCATGGTGTGTGCGTTGCTGTAGGGGCACTTCAGCTGGGCTTTCAGCTGCGATGCCTTCTTGGTGGAGCTCTCCTGAATTCCTCTGGGACAAATCTGAGGACTTTCCCCCACTGATTTCTAAAGGAACAGTGTTAGATTTTTGTTTGTTTTCATTTGTTTGCTTTTTTGTTTGTTTTTTTTTTTCTTTAAAGGAATGTGTCGCTTTATGTAGTTTTTTTAATTTCACTCTCACTGAAGCTTTCCATGGATAGAAAAGATATTAAAGCTAATGTGTTTCTTTCTGAACTGTAGAAGGGACAGGAGAGTTAATTGATCAGTCACTAATTCTAGAAGAAAAGAACAGTAAAAAAAAGTGGTATACATTAGAGAACCACTGCTTTTGATTTCAAAAATTGAATATGAGACTAATGAATTAGAATTTCATTGTTGTACATTCTGTAATTTAATAATGTCTATTATTTTTCTGTGTACACTAAGACAAATAAAGCAGTGCTTTTTTATGCATGTGGATAAATAATGCTATGTTGTTTAATGTAATTTGCCTTTGAAAGCATTTAAAAAGCTGCAAGCTGGAGTTGGGATAGTACATCTTAAGTTGCTTAGTTTTGTACAGTACTTTCAATTTATTTTTTTTTTCTGTAAGTTGTTTATCTTTGGTCCCCTACCTTTAGAATTAGTTCCTCAAAACTGAGAGGTAATGGGTGAAATACGTTGTAAACCGAATGTAACAAAGGAGTTTTCTGTGTTATAGTACATTTTTTAATGAGTTGGAGATTTAAATTCTAGCAATTTGGAGTTCCTCTGTAAATTTCTTATATACTTTTAATATTTCTTTGTTTCAATTCTTACATTTGCATCCATAACAATGCTATGTGGACATCAAAGATTGTATTGTATATTATTCACTAAATACAGTGTAGTGTACTTGTACCATTTTGTGACTTGTATTCCTTGGTTAGGTAAAGGAAGAAAATATCTGACAGTATTTTTAAAGGTTGTTTCATCCCCATGTAAACTCACTACATTGGGTAGCTCAGCTTTTTTTTTATCTGAGAAAAGACATAGGATGACCATTGTGTAATACATGTAGCCTTTATGATAGTGTAGCACTGTTTCTTCAGTTTTTGCTAGTTATTCTTATTGAAATATCTTATTTCAAATAAGTTTTTAAGCACTTTAAGGTAAGAGCCATGTCTTTAGATTCCAGTGTTATTCAGGTTTTGGATGCTGTCACTACATAGAATAAATAACCGGGTGCTATGTTTATTGTTCATCTGCCAAGTAAATGATTTCTATCTTCTACTTTGTTACTTCACTGTAATTAATGAAGGTTTTCTCTTATATGTCACCTCAGGGACGTTTTCTGAGCACTTAAATAGTGGATATTTAAGTTAGCGATGCAACATTGCTTAACAGAAATGGAAATGAGCAAATCCATAAGAGGTGCAAGATGTCATTTTGCAGGTATTCTACATCAGATAAGACGTGCTATCTTCTTTCTGTGTTAACTATACTTTCCTTTAGAAAGGATTGAAAAAATGAAATACAATTCTGAGCCATAACTATTTACTTTGCTTGAAGGTTATGGGTAACTATTACGAGTCTGTGGAACTAAAATTTTAAAATACATTTGCAACTCATATAAGCTAGTTCACGTTTGCTGAATTTTCTATATAGTTTTGGTCTGATTTTTTTTCTTGACGTGTCTATATCATGAAGAAAGGAGAGGAGTTATGTGGATATATAGCTCTGTTAGTCTGACAATGATACTGGATGTTCACAGACTGTATGAAGGTTTTACTTCCTAGTGGGCTAGATGACCAGGACAGTGAATTTGAGCTAACACTTCTTGGTGTGGCCTGCTGTATGTTATCTGTAAAACATTTAGAAGAGTTGGCATTGTACTTCCTTTCTCTCCCTCCACCTTATTCTTTCTCTAATAAGGTCTGTGCTGTACTGTAATGACTATTGTTCTGCTGGAGTAAGCAGGAGAAACAAACTGAAGGAAGGGTACTTCCTTCTCTGTGTTCTTGTGGATGAAATGTACAGTGTAGAAGAACCATGAGAAAGTGTGTATGGCTGTACAAAAGAGGATTGCCAATTCATATTTTTAGTTAAATTTTTACAAACTAGTATTGGCATTCAGTTTTATTTGTATTGGGTAAAATATAAGAAAAAGAATACCTGCTTAAGTTAAAAAACAATACTTGCTTTTCAGATTGTGTTCTTAGGAAAACAGTTGTTCAGTAATCACCACTTTGAAATAAAATGTACTCAGCTTTCCCAGATAAGATTCTAAAATAGTTTAATGATTAGACCATACATGTTTTTGTGTTAAGTTGCAGAAAGTTTATCAATGTTTAACTGAATATATGTAGTCCTATGGAGTCTGTTAAACCTATTAATAAAATGAATAATTGCCATACAAAAAGTACTTAAATTACATTTGTTGAAAGGTCTGAATATATTTAAAGTTACTTTAGGCTTAGCTAATGAGGAGCAGTTGAATTACATGTGTAGTAACTTTTAACTATGAGGGGAAATTAGCATGTTCATTAAGTAAGTGGTATTTAAGGTCATGCCAACGTACAAATATCTGTTTAACACTTAGTTCACTATTTTACATGGTCCACTCTGTAATAACCACTTCATCTGAGTTGGAAGTTGCAGAAGAGTTGATATTATAGTAAGTAATTCATCCATATTTATTATATTATTTCCTATCAGATTTAGTAAATGGTAGAATGTAGAATAAGTATGTTTTTAACTCCTCAAAGTTGATTCTGTTTAATAGCAGCTCCCCAGAACTTTTAGAAAGTTCATTATTTGAACTGTTTGGATTAATATTGTCCAAAAGAACTTTTTTCAAATTATTTCAGACAGTGTCTAAATTCAAAAGGAACAATAATGAGCAGGCAAATTTGTAGTGCACTGGATCTGTGTTGACATGAGATGAAAGAAGCTTAGCATCATTCAAATATTTGGCTGTTTTGCAAAGGGAGTTCCGAAGGTTTTATGACTGAGATGTGCAACGTGATCAAAGTTAAGTCAAAACAAGCAAAGGTCTGTGCTTGCAGCCAGGAAGACCAACTTTATCCTGGGCAACATCAAATGAGGTGTGATCAGTGATGTGAGGAACAGGATTGCTCCCCTCTATTCTGCCCTCATGGGGCCACATCTGGAGTACTGCATTAGTCCTGGGGCCCTCAGTGCAAGAAATGTGTGGAGCTGTTGGATCAAGTCCAGAGTAGGGCTCTGAAGATAATCAGAGGGCTTGAGCATGCCTGTTGTGAAGAGATGTTGATAGAGCTGGGCATGTTTAGCTTGGAGAAGGCTCTGGGGAGAACTCATTGCAGCCTTCCAGTAATTAAAGGAAGCTTATGAGCAGGACGGGTACTTACCTTTTACATGGTCTAGTAGTGACTGGACAGGGGGGAATGCCTTTAAACTAAAAGAGAGGAAATTTAGACTAGATTTTAGGAAGAATTTTATTCAGAGGATGTTGAGGCGCTGGAACAGGTTACCCTGAGAAGTTATGGATGCCTTATCTGTGAAGGCATTGAAGGCCAGATTGGATGGGGCCATGAGAAGCCTGATATAGTGAGTGGCAATCCTGCTCACAGTGACATGTTTGAAGCTTGATAATGTTCCTTCTATCCCATGCAATTCTATGATTTATTGCAGTAGATTTAGATTTAATGTTAGTCCTGCAAAGCAAAAGCATTGCATTTATCATACAACTGGTGTTTCTGATCTATTGAATGAGGCTTCTGGTTTTCTAAATATTGGGATTTTTGGGTGGTTTTTTTTTTGCTTTGGTTTTGCTGGTTCAGCTGCAGTTGATATGTGTGTTTTAGAATATTGCTGTTTCAAATCATCCAAACTATTAGTAGTTAAATAATATGATCTTATAAACATGTGTGATCTGAAATATTTACATTTCAGTTACCAAATGATATCAATAGTTTTTTAGGGAAGTGGGCATTACTAGGATTTAAATTTCAGATACTGAAGTTACCTTTCATAATTCTGGTCCTAACCATTCAGTGAAGTTACCTGTCTTCAGCAAACATGAAGCTGCATGGTATATTTACCAGCTGACTTCACTGTAGTATTTATTTCTGTAGTCTCCTGATTGATTTCCAAAGGACCTGACATTTCTTGACTTAGAGGAAGAGCTGTCCACAGGATCATGACTTCAGTGAAGAAACCAATGCTAATGACCTTTTGAAGTTCATTGTTTGTGTGGGCATGAGTCGTAAACATATTTCAGATAACTGAGATGAGGGGGAGATTTAGAATTGTTTGCATGTGGGAATCAGTCTTTAAAGGATTCATACTGCTTGATTTCATGCTGGCTTGTGTTGAAGGTCTTCCCATCACTTACTGGCTTATCTTCTCAGTGTTTTAAGTACAAGTTGCAAGTACTCTTGTGTCAGCACAGTAATGCTGCTGGATGCATACTGTGATCCAAGGATGCTAATTTCATTCCAAGCTGAATGGTGTAAGAGCCAAAAGAACGTCGGGATCAACAGACTGGCCATTTGTGGTCTACTGAAATAGGGTAAAGCTGAAGCCAGAACTTCCTTGTTTTCTTTTTTTTGTTTTGTTTTGTTTTTCCCTAATGTTTATATAATTATATAACCAACATTTCAGATAAAGTATAAGATGTTCTTCCCAAATTTTTTAACATGAGAAAAGATATAACATTTAAGGCAGATGTATCTAGCAGATAGGAAATTATCTTTTGATTGTCAGGGATAAAGGAAGGTGTGCACAAAAAAAAGCCCCACAGTCTACATCAGTGTATACAAACAACAGCAGCAAAACACAGAGCTTTTGTCCTGGACTGCTGAAATAGAATCATAGGATTGTTAAAGTCAGAAGGGAACTGTAAAGATCATCAAATTCTACTCCCCTGCAATAAACAGAGACATCTACAGCTAGATCAGGTTGCTTAGAGCTGGGTCACAAAGTTTATTGTGTTGGAAGGGCAATGTAGTTGGGTTCAGCCATTTAAAATTGGCTTGAAGGTGTAATTGGATGTTGTTAGTGGAGATTGAGAGGTTCATTGATAATATGTTAAGTCCTCTAATGTAATTAGCTGTGTCATCTCTGTAAATCAAGCTGCCTCGTCATAAGTGGAACTTTATTTTCCCAACAATCTGCTCTTACATTTATGTTTTGTGTTGTTTGTTTGTTTAATTGAACTACTTCTTGTAGATGAAACTTGTCTTTCAAGCACTTATTGAAAAGCTTTTTATGTACTCCAGTTACAACTTTAACCTACTAGGATGAAAACTATTAAGTTTTCTGTAAAACCAAAAGAAATGAAGATACTTAGAGCACTCAATGCAGTGCAGTGTCCTTGAGTTTGGAATATATGAGTATTTTCTGGAAAGCAAAAGATATACATGGCAGATTATATTATAGCACAACTTCGTTTAATCACGGTGGTTCAGCTGCTTGAATTGGACTTATGTGCATTGTTGCAAGGAGTAATAGTGATGGTTTTCATACCACTGATTGTTATCATTCAACTTCTATATTAAGTGTATTTTCTCATAAGGTTTTCTCAAATGGTCTGTTAACCATATTTCATGAGGTATCAGAAAGTGCATCTTTTCTTACAACAAATGTACAGATTATCGGTTAGAAAGATGGTGGTTTTATGCTCTTTTTGTGACACCTAGTCAAAGAGCAGAAACTGAAAACAGTTTTTTTTTACGTATGACTGTGTTATTATAGTAGCCAGTAGGATGGGGATTATCAATCTTCACTGACCCCTAGCCAATAATTTGTAGATTACACAGGATCTTCATAGAAAAGTTATTTATGTGTGGATTGGATGGGCAGACATTAAGGTATACTGAAAACCTGGCTGAATGACTGAGTTCAGAGGGAGCATTCAGTGGTGCAAAGTCTAGTTGGAGTTCAGTAGCCAGTGGAGAGTGGAGTACCCTAGTGTTCAATACTGGCTTCGATCCTCTCTTATCATCTTAATTAATGGTCTGGATGATGAAGAAA
This sequence comes from Odontophorus gujanensis, assembly GCA_013399175.1. Taxonomy (NCBI): domain Eukaryota; kingdom Metazoa; phylum Chordata; class Aves; order Galliformes; family Odontophoridae; genus Odontophorus; species Odontophorus gujanensis. The sequence goes on from VXAB01011036.1 coordinate 7,837, forward strand.
ACTTTATCTTCCATGGATTAGCTTATTACACAAATTCTGGGGAAGTGGTACACATAATTGAAGGTCATGCTGCCATCCAGAGACACCTTAACAGGCTGAAGGGTCAATAGGAACCTCATGAAGTTCAACAAGAAGTTTGAAGCCCTGTGAGAGAGGTGATCCTTTCTCTCAGAACTGGTGAGATGACACTTGGAGTACTAGGTCCAATTTTGGTTCCACCAATACAAGAGAAATTTTGACAGACTGGAGAGAGTCCAGTGAAGGGTCAAGATGATGGAGAGACTCATCCAGCAATTGTTAGGTGATATCTATATCCATGTTTAGTTTTACTCTCACCTTCACAGAAGTACAGGAAAGACAGTGATAATCTGGAGTAAGTTCAGAGGAGGGTTTGCTGAGACGGTGAGGATTGCGCATGTTCTTGTGAAGAGACACTGAGGAGTTTGGACAAGTTTGAAATGGTAAACTTTCAGTGGTCGTAAAAGCAACTTTCCCCAGTATCTGCAGTGAGGTCTGCATGATGTAGCCAGCCTTTTCACAGCAGTGCATTGTGGGATAACTAGACCTAATGTTCAGAAGATGAAACAAGAACAGTTCACACTGGAGGAAATAAAAATATTTTTCCCTTGAGAAGGGCCCAGCGGTGACCAAGAGAAGTTTGTGTTCCCTCCTCTTCGAGACTTTCAAGCTCTGGCTGGATAAAGCACTGAAGGTCTGGTCTGACTGCAATGGTGAGATGCTGAATTTAGGTCCTTCTGAGGTCACTGGAAGTCTGAATTGCACTATGTTCAGATGGAACTTCATGTATTCAGTTTGTGCCTGCTGCTCCTTGTCCTTTCACTTGCATCACTGAAAAAAACAGTCCTGAAGGATCTAACTTACGTATTTCTAGAATTCAATATTGGTGTTGTATTTGTCATAATTTAGATTGTTATGTTCTCATGTTACAAACAGGATAGGTAATGATAGTTATTTAATATTGTTAATTTACAATTACTTGGTGATTCTGAAAAATAAATAAAACAATTATGCATTCATACATACAAGTTCCATAGCCCTATGTCCTTTTAAGATTTGCAAATCAAATTCAATTTCTACTCTTCATGACATACTCTTTTAATGGATATTGTCACTGAATGTGCTTTATATGTTTGTTGTTTTCTGACATGTAATAATGCAGAAATTTTCTTAGACAATTATAAAAATCAACTACTATTAGCTTTCATGAAAGTAACAGCATTTATGTTACCTAAGCATGAGGCTCAAGGGTTTTTTTGTTGGTTTGTTCGTTGTTTTTGTCAGACTATGTGAAAATTTCTGTCAGAAATGTTCTGTAACAAACAAACCGTGCTTTGAATCTAACTGCTCTGCAGTTCTAAATATTTTATTTGTATTGTTTTTATAGAACTATTGTAAATACAGGGATTTACTAACTGCCTTTTCACTATTGTATCATGCTAGATCAATTCATAGCATTCTTTTCTTTATTGTAATTAGTGGATTTCCCCTAATTATTTTTTTCCAGATCTGTTTCCTAGTATGTTGGTAAGTATTCATCACTTCATTTGAGTGTTAGGCTGTACTTTCTGTTCGTTCTACCTTAGTGGTTTTGGTTTTGTAGATTAAAAAACTATGCCAAATAATTTCCATTGTAAAGTACATTATCCAGAGATGCCTATTTGAAGAAAATTTTCTAGTTAAGATTGATTAAAAAACAAAACAAAAAAAAAAAAAAAAACCAACTGAGTATTTCTGCTAAAAAGAATCATTATGATTTTTTTTTTTGTTTTTTTTGCAGTGTTATATTTTTTACATGATTCATTGATTGAATCCTGGATAAGAGGCTGGAGAATTGTTTCTCTAAGTAATATATATTTAATAATAAGTATTTACTAATTTTAGAATATTGTCTATACATGTATGTGAAAAACAAAACACATTGGAATGGTTATATTTAAATCATACATGATACAAAAATGAAAATACTAATATCTATCCAAGAAGTGCTATCTGAGACTTTTTCATATCACTGCTCTCTGAGGTACTGAGCACTGTCACGTTGGAAAAACACTGTAGAGCACATTATTTGGGAACTGAATGTCTTTTACTGCAAGGTGAGAAAAGGCCATGCAGGAATTGCTCTTGGGTTTTGTGTGATGTTTTTTGTATTATTTGTCTTTTGCAGTTTTTTTTACTTATTTTCTGTTTGTCAATTTGTGTGTGCTTAAACAGTAAACATATGAAGGCTGCTCTGAAAGTGATGCCTCCTATTATCATAGAATCAACAAGGTTGGAAAAGATCTATAAGATCATCCAGTCCAACAGTCCACTTATCAATATTTCTCGTTAAACCATGTCCCTCAGTACAACATCTAAACTTCTGTTGTACACCTCCAGGGAAAGTGACTCCACCAGCTACCTGGCAAGCCTGTTCCTGTGCCTAACAATCTCTAAAAGTAGTATTTCCTATCTTCCAGCCTGAATCTTCTCTGCCCTAATTTATGATAGGACTCGAGGGAATGGCCTCTAATTACATGGGAGAAGAGGCCAACCCTCACATCGCCACGACCTCCCTTCTGGTAGTTGTAGAGTCTGATAATAGCACCCTTCAGCCTCCTGTTCTCCCAGACTAAATTAATTCCAGCTCCCTTGGCCTCACCTCATAAGTCTTGTGCTCCAGACCCCTCACCAGCTTTGTTGCCCTTTTCTGGATGTGTCCCAGAGCCTCAACACCTTTCTTGTAGTGAGATGTCAAAAACTGGACACAGTACTTGAGGTGCAGCCTCACCAGTGCTGACTATGCCTCAACATAGACTCAACATAGACTGTTGACTATGTCAGCAGTCTTTCCCTCATCCACCAGGTGGGTCACATGGTCACTTGAAGGAGATCAGTTTGGTCAAGCAGGACCTGCTTTTCATGAGTCCATGCTGGCTAGACCTGATCCCCTGGTTGTCCTGCACATGCTGTGTGGTCTCCCTAAAGATTGTATGCTCCATAACCTTACCTAGCACTGAGGTCAGGCTGACAGGCCTGTAGTTCCTCAGATCCTCCTTACAAGCCTTGTGGATGAGAGTCACATTGGCAAGCCTCCTATCCTCTAGGACCTCCCACGTTGACCAGAAAACTGCTCAGCTACAATTTCACCAGCTCCCTCAACACCCTTGGTTGGATCCTGTCTGGCCCCATGGCTTTGTGGTAATCCAGGTGGAGTAGTAGGTCTCTGTTTCCACCTGAATCTTCAGTGGTCACAATCCTTGCCTCATCCAGTAAAGGGTGGAAATTCTCCTTAGCCCTCCTCTTACTGTTAATATATGTGTAAAAAAAGTTGTTTTGTTCTTTTTTACCCCAGTGGTCAGGTTGAGTTCAAGCTCAAGTTTTCTCCCTGGAAATCTGAACAACTTTTTTTGTACTCTCCTTAAGTTGTCTGTCCCTTCTTCCACATGAGGTACATCCTCTTTTGCTCATGGAGATGCAGGAAAAGCTCCCTGTTCATCCATTCCAGTCTTCTACCCTGCTTGTTCATCTTATGGCACAGGGACAGCCTGCTTCCGCACCTTTAAGACTTCCTTCTTGAGGACTGATCAGCTCTCCTTGACCCCTTTAACCTTCAGAACTGAATCCCAAGGCACCCTCCCTGCTGGTGTTCTGAACAGTTCACAGTCTATACTTCCTGCAAGTCCAGGGCAGCAGTTTTGCTGGCCCCCTCTTGTCTTCACCAAGATTTGAGAACTGTGCCATTCTGTGGTCACTCTATCCAAGACAGCTCTTGACTTCCACGTCTCCTGTGAGTCCTTCTCTGTTTGTGAACAACAGGTCTAGTGAGGCATCTCCCATGGTTATTATATTTGCCCACAAAGTCAGAAGTGTATGTTGGTATGGCAACAGAGGTTGAACCAATATTCCAGTATTCTATTCCATTTTGTTGCTGTGTGACAGACGGCAGTAGAAGGGTACTCTGAGAGAGTGGTGTCTGTCATGGAAGTGTGAGTGGAGCTGAGTAGTGGAATTGAATTCACAAATGAGGAAAAAATTGCACCCCTCAACATTCACTGAGGCTTACTGAATATTTCTGGAGATCAAACAGTGAATGTGAGAACAGTGAGGTGGTGGTGATACGTTTCAGAAGTAACAGCTGTGGGTCTTCTCTGCTGGTACAGGTTTTTATGAGTGCAGCACGCAGGCTTTTTCATTGATGATGAAAATACACAGCTAATGGTGGTAACTGTTTAAAAAGGAGAAAATTCTCAAATATAAAGTACTCTATCAAGTAGCGTTATTGTGCTCTTTGAATCTTTTACAGTTTCCATGGAAATAAATAGGAGGCGTTACTTTTGTAGCCTCCTATGTATCTCATAAAGTATTGAGACACCAGAGATTATTTTTTTAAATCTTTGATTATAATAACAGGGTATTGTAAATAAATGTATGCTTGTTAAAGAGGATGTAATACCGAAAAAGTCATATGAAAATGTGGACAAGGTTAAAATGAATGTTGTCTAGTGTGATTCTGAATGTCAGGCATGTGTGGTAAAATACTAGTTGTCATCACATCCAACATAATTCATATGTTAGATGTTTTCTATAGCATTGTTGTTGCTGATTTTACTCCTAGCTTGAATATCTATCTTCAAAAAAGAAAGAACATGATAAACGTGTTGTAATGTTAAGTCACCTCTTACAGCTTTGCACAAGTGGTAGAAGATGTGGATACATCTATTATCAATTAATATTCTTTTGCCAATGTAGAATGACATTGCTTGATTTCCGTTTGAGCTAACTTTAACTCAATATGAGAAAACTGTGATTTAGTTTTACAATTACTGTACTATATATTTGTGGATACACAGCAAAAGTGTTTTAAAGTCAGGTGATGGAGGAAGATAATGAACACCTGGAACATAAGGCAGTACTTAGCTGTAGCCAGAATATTTACCAAATTTTGAAATTTCTCTTTGAATATTTGGTTGAAAATCACAGGAAACAATAACAGCAGGGTGTTTGCTTTGTATGTATAGTTCAGTATTTTTCATTTTTTTTTTCTTCCTTCTGAATAGCAGATTAAATTGTATATCAGTTTTTAAGTCTTCCTTCATGTCAACATTTACTCTTCTTTTGTAATTTATGGTTTAGTTCTTTTCTTTGTGTTGCTTACAGTAGTATCATTGCTGGCAGTGATGTCTGTTAGTGTATCTTTTGATGTTACAGTTCTCTTTTCAGTATATTTTGGCTTTGTTTTCAGTTACTAAGCTCCTCAGTTCAGCATTTAGTTAGTTGTTCTTTTTTCTCCTGTTCTTCGCTGTATGCTTAGCTTGTATGTGGTTTAATATTTAACCGTTTACCTGAGATACTGGGCTGTGACAAGGCTGCTAAGCATCACACATGAAGTACTGCTGACATACATCCAACTTTCCAGGCTGTGAGGATAGCCTACAGCTACAAATCTCTACTTCCAGGTTCTGAAAGGTGTCTTCTTTGCCAACAGCTGCTTGTTTTCTTCTTTGCCAGTCTTCATCTCTCTGTCACAGAATCGTAGAATCACTGAGGTTGGAAAAGACCTCTAAGATCGTCTAGTCCAGCAAACATGCTTTTGCCTGCTTCTTGTCAGTGTATATGAGTTCAATATTTAAAATATGTGTTCTGAGAATTTATATCATTGCAAATATGTGTTGAGAAGTTAAGGCTCTGTTTTAATTACCAACAGCCTGAGAATAGTTTATCTCTCCAAACTCAGGGGAAAAAGTTACATTGAGGAGTGGTGGAGTCTGAGAATATAAAAATTCTCATAATTTTTTGTTGTTGGTGATGATTACTTTGAATTTTAAAAAAGTGTCTTCATTTGATACCTGCTGAGATTTCTGCAGAACTCATTGGTACTTACCACATCAGTGACATCACAATGTCAGTCTTACAATACTTGTTGGGGATGGCTGGAGAACTGCTACATGCAGCAGTGAGATTGTCAGAATGCGTCCTTAAAAAAAAAAAAAGTATGCTCCACCAACACAATAAGAGGCCAGCTTTTGGAAAAGTTGTACAAGTAATCCCAAGATATGGGATATTACACTGCTTATGAACATAATTTTCTACACAGATTTCCACACATAGTGGTTTCTTAATCAAAGTTTAGATTAATTCATTCACAGTAATTTTTAAATATTTAAGTAGGTCTAAACATATTTATCAACTTTAATATTTAGTGATCCACAGTTCTTTTACAGTTCTGAATTCTCTTAATCCCTTATTTTCATATGAATGTTAATAATCCTTTATATCTGTTATATGTGATAAATTCAAATCTGTGTTCTCACTTTGGTTGCATCATCCATAGACAGAGGAGGTGTAAAGATTTTTTTGGAAAATTTACAACAAACAAATTATTTGCTGTCAGTTTATTGCTTTGATAACATTATTATTAATGTGGGTAATTTAGATTATGATTTTCATATTATAATGACAAATTGAGGTTTTCAGTGCAATTTTAACAAGTGAAATCAAACTTTTTTTGGTGTTTATCCTGTATAGAATATTCAGGTCTTATTTTAGACTAGCCTTTTGTGCTTGCGAGATTTGAAAAAGTTACTATCTCCTTTCATGTAACTCAAAGTATTACAGAAAAACTTTTTTGTGTTAAATTCTGCTGAATTTTTTAGCAGTTAGGTACATTAGTCTTACAGCCCATCATGTTACCTAAATACATACTTGTTAAAAAGTATGTACTTTTTATTTTCCTGTTGACATTGTTCTTGTAGCACTTAGTTTTTATATAGTCCTGCTATTTTTGACTGTAAATTTTTTATCTCTTGTGATCTTAAAAATTTAATATATTTTACAAATGATGATTGATTGAACACAATAATGCAATTTCGAAAGATGAAGATAGTAAAAATTCATATAAATTTAATTAACAATGATAAACAAGTTAATGAAACATATCCAATCTTGTTTAAAATGAAGTTAAATATACTTTTATTGCTGTAAATTTTTATACTTTTGACCTTTATCTATGATCATTTTATTCTCTATATTAGAATTGATCACGTTTTTTCCACAATTTGCGTGCTTTCTTTTCTTGTACATGGTGCACCAATTTTTGCTGTTGTTCAGAGGATTTGTAGATTATGTTTTTAAAAGTATTTTTGCTTCTTTCTACTTCAAAGTACAATTTTCAGAAAGCCTAGAAACATTAGTTTGTATGCATTATTTCCAGCTATCTTCCCTGTTTTTCGCTACTAGCCTTTGGTCTTCTTTTCTTAGCCTAATAGCAGGTCCTTTACATATCATTTCCATTTAGTCTCCTGATTTATTCTCTCATGTGCTTGGCCTTTTCCAGTTACTCATCCATCTTTCCCTTGTTCCTTTACTTGTCTACCACTTCTACTTCATGCTTTTTCAGAATTATATGTGGGAGTGCGGGAGATACAAGGGGAGCAATTTCTCTGTTGTTGACTTAAGGCTAAACACCTTAATAAATTTGTGGGGGAGCAGTTTTCGAGAAAATTATAATCACCTTCATCTTCTAGCATGTTTACAGATCTGAGGGTGTAGTGTCAGTAGTCTGTATACATAAGATGATGATGTGAGCAATTCATGCATTGGTAACCACCATCTCCTGAGAAATTTTGCACATTAACAGTTATAAAGCTTGATATTGCCGATTTCTGTTAATGAAGTTTCATGGCTATAGCATATTTAAGTTATTATTGGAATTTGTGCATTTACTAAAACTTGGTTTTGCTATAATCAGGTTTTTAGTATTGTAAAATATTTGTATTTCTGTACATACAGGCAAAACCTTTTTTCTGTGCCTTATTCTCAGATTTGATGAGAACTTTAGTCTTCTGAAACTGCTCCTGAGTGAAATGAAAACAAATTTATAATGGAAAATGTTCAATAATGTGAAGTATGGATAAAAATGTATATGCCACTTAGTTTGAGTAGGTGAGTAGCCTTTACTGAGTTTATGTATGTGTTTGTGTATATGTTTTCTCATACATGCACATGCAGAAAAACAGTATGTGTGTACTATCTTATTTTTAGGGATATAGAGAGTATGTAGAACCAAATCAATTCCACTAGCATTAAATGATTTAACATCTAGAAAGTGTGAGAGAGAAACAGAATAAGGGAGCAGTTCTGTGCACATTTTCTGTGGTATAATTGTAGTACTGAATTATATCCTAAGAATAGGAGTTACAGAGTTCCAGAAGACAACATTAACTTTAATCAGCTTGGTGATTTGGAACTGTTTCTTAGAACTGATTTGCTGCTTACAAAGGGAACATTCAATTTCTTGAACAGCGTATCCTACAGGTGAGAGATCTTCCATAGAAAAGGATGGAAGTTGAGGCCTCAGGGTCATTAGGACCAGATTCTAGATAAATTTATTTTATTGAGCTGTCAGAGAAGACAGCTAGTGTGTCTTACTAGGGCCTAAGCAAATAGAGACCCTGTCCTGTTCTGAGTAAACAAACTTTGGCATCTGCAAACTTCATCTGCTTCAGTGACATTGAAGGGAATATCAAACAGTGCTTTATTGAAAAACGATAACTGGACATAGCTTTGGATCTCTCTTGTCTTTGTCAGAATGATTCCTTTCTCTAATACATCCTTCTGCAACACAAAAACACTTACTAAGCTCAGAATGATGACTAAAACTTAGTTCAGATAATAAATACTTTATTTTAATTACAAACCAGTAGTTACTTCTACAGCAGAACATGCTTAATTTCTTTGTATTTTTTTTTTAACTGTTGATGTTTTCCAAGCTGCCTGCTGTCTTTGAGATCGCAACCATTAACATAATTTAAGATTGCAATGACTTTATAGAATTATTAAAACTGAAGTAGCAGGGATCATACTCAAGTGGTATTCAAAGTTTTGGCTGTACAAGGTGATGAAACATGTTTGACTGTAGTATTTTAGTTGTGGTCTCCCTTAGAGAGATTGTTGGTTTCCTAGAGCTAAATCCTCTCAGTATACAGGAGATAATGTAGCTTTTTTTGTGGTTTAAGTCTGTGGTTTCACGTTGATGGCTAGTTAAAACCCACCACACTGCTTTATCACTCCCTGTCCTCAAAAGAACAGGGGGAAAGAATATGATGAAAAAGGACTTAATGGTTGAGGTCTTGACAAGGAGATCTCTCACCAATTACCATCATGGGCAAAACAAACTCAGCGCAGAGAATTTAATATAATTTATTGCCTATTACTGAGAGACTAGAGCAGTGAGAACCTGTAAGCAAATGAAAAACACCTTTGTCACATCCACCACCCTTTTCTATCTCCTTCACCCATGCATTGCAGGGGAATGAGGAATGGGGGTTGGAGTCTGTCCCTAATGCTTCATTTCTGCTGCTCCATATGGATCCCTCTGTTGGGGTGCCATCCTTCTCAAATTGATTCTGCGTGGGCTTCCCACATGCTGCAGCCCTCCAAGCACTGCTCCAATGTGGCTCTGTACCATGGGGCCCATTCTTTGTGAGTGCAGTGCTTGAGCATGAGTCCCCACTATTGGCAGCTCCCCCAGTCCTCCTGCCCCACTGCGGGCTCCTCTCCAGCAGCTGCAGCTTCAGCGTGGGAGTTTTCCAAGGGCTGTAGCCTCCTTCAGCCACATCAGCTACTTCACCGTGGGCTCCTCCATGGGTGCATATGGAGATCTGCTCCTTGTGCTGCACCTGGGCTGCAGGGGGACAGGCTTCTACTCCACAGGCCTCTCACGAACTGCTGAGAATTTCTCCAACTGAAGGACCTCCTGCCCTCCTTCTGCACAGACCTTGGTGCTTGCAGGCTGTTCCTCTCATTCTCTCACTCCTCTTTCCTAGTTGCTGTTGCACAGCAGATTTTCTGTTTCTTAAATCTGCTTTCCCAAGAAGCACAATCAGAGTTGTTCATGGCTCAGCTTTGGCAGTGGCAGGTCCCTTTTTTAGCAGCTGGATCTGGTTCAGATCTGCCATGGAGCAGCTGCTGGGCTCAGCTTACAGATGCCACACCTGCAGCCCTCTGCTGTCAAAACCTTGACAAGCAAGCCCAATACAGAATTTTATCCTAATACGGCTACGAATTTTGCTTTTTTTCTTTAAAAGAAGATAATGCAAGCTTATGAATTTTGGGAAACTCCTAAGAATGCATTCCTAAGAAGTGTTCTTTCTTAACTTAATCATGTGAGATATTTCTCATCAAAACAGGGTTTGTATTTGTTACTCTTTTCAAGTTTTCTCTAGAAAACTTCAACCACTGAGTAACATGAAGTATTTTAAGTGTTCCTTCTTAACTTAATCATGTGAGATATTTCTCATCAAAACAGGGTTTGTATTTGTTACTCTTTTCAAGTTTTCTCTAGAAAACTTCAACCACTGAGTAACATGAAGTATTTTAAGTGTTCCTTCTTAACTTAATCATGTGAGATATTTCTCATCAAAACAGGGTTTGTATTTGTTACTCTTTTCAAGTTTTCTCTAGAAAACTTCAACCATTGAGTAACATGAAGTATTTTGGGAAGAAAAAATTCTTAGTCTGACTTCTGGAATCTATTTTATGGCTCTGGCTGCTATGACTATTGTATAGACAATTAGTCTTATTGTTTCCAAGAATGTTGTGATGCTTTCTTAGCTTTGAACTCTTAAAGAAATATTGGCAGTGTTGTGTTTGTTGTTGATGTTGTTTTTTGTTTTCATTTTTTCCTGATATGGCAATGTCAGGGATAGACAACCAGAAAAACATTTATCAACAGAACTATTTATTTGCATTGATAAGTCAAAATGTGCCCTACTACTGAAGGAAAGACAGTTACTACTCAGTTTGTACTCCCAGAAGCCTTCTGAGTCAGTCAGCATTCCCGCCCTGTGCTAGTGTGCTGTAGTGTGGGTCCATTATAGTACCAGTCTGGAGGAAACCTGGCTTTCTTAGTTCTGTTACTGAAGAACAACTTGTTCTGCACTGCAGGCTGGAACAGCTTCAAGTTATTAGAAAGAGTGGAGAAAAAGCATAATATTGAGTTCTTCTTGATGTCGTTTTTTATGTTCTCCTGCAGATTTGGAAAAATTCTGTTGAAGGAACTGAATCTGCAGAAGTCTATATAGATGTCTAATTTGGTTTGTATGATCTATGAAAGTGACCATGACACAGAAGGGCAAAAGAGAACTCAGTCTGACAGTGGCGTTTTAGATACAACTTACAGACCTCTGGACATACTCATAGAGAATAAATATTAAGCGTTGTTTCACCATCTTGAAGTATGAAACAATGTATTATTCTGTTGGAGTGTATTATAAAATACTTGTGAGAGCAGTTGTGCAACTCCATTACGTTAACAACTGAAACTTAAACTTGAAACGTTTTGGTAGTTGTATGTTTTAGCCTTCGTGCTTAAATTGATGAATGAAAGGAAATATTGCTTACTTTGCATTAGCATGCAGTAGAGATCAGATATATTGCTTTTGTGTAATTTTTCTGGTTTTATGTTTGTTTATATTGTTACAGCATGCTATTGTAACTTTTTTTTAAGTATATGCCTGGAGTTGGGGGTTGACTGAGAAGAGTGTTAATCTATTTAAACAAACTGTGTAGAACCATAGGAGGAGGCCTGCGGGGTTTTCAACGCTTCTTAGCCTGAAAGCACTGCATAACCCTTTTAGGTTGCATAGCAACAGACTCCTAGCAACAATAATAGACTGAATTTCCAATAGTGACCAGGCCGGATGTAATAATAAAGCAAGAGTACAAACAGTTGTCATGGTTTTCTTTTCATAATAAACCATTCTGAATTTAGGGAGATTCTGTTTCTCAAAGTGGCAAACCTTTTTGCAAAGTGAAGGTACTTTTGGAAAGTTCTGGTACCAGAGTCCTTACAAAGCTCCTTAGAGGGACTGACTTTGAAGTTGTAGTTTGAAACCTACGAGGAAACAAAGGAACACTGAATGAATTATCAGGTGAAAAGGATGTTTAATGCCTGCTTTAAATGGCTTTTAAATCTCAACATTTTCGTATAAATTGATCTTCATAGAAGGCCCTAGCTATGTGGGCAGTTACGTGTTGTGAAAGCTATAGAATGAGTCAGGATTTAATTAATGAAGTTGGAAAGAGACTTTCCTAATGGAGGTTACACTGTGACTGCTTATTATTTAGATTCTCCCTGTCTGTATTTGGAGCATGTAGTATCAGCTACCACTGGAGAGTGGTTGCTAGTCATAGTCAGGCTTTTCTGAAGTTAGTATTTGCTCTGTTATCTTTTATTCGGATAGCAGATAGTATGCAGTGGTTCACTACTTTTTTTTTTTTTTTAATGTGTGTGTGTGTAGACAGGTTGTTAAAAAAATATTATTTATTATGATCTTCATTCATAAGATGAACAATAAAACATTCCTCTGAATCATTAGAAATCTAACATTATTCATAAATATTTGCAGATGTCTTGTGAAGATGATACAGAAAGGAATGATGAATAAAACTGAGAGAATCTGGCAGTCAAGTTTATTTTATGTCTCAGCATATTTTCAAGACCGATGTTGTGTGAGGGATAGAAATATGAGGACAACGATAGAAATAAGACTTTTTGAATGAGAGACAGAAATTTTCTCACAAAATAGTAATGTATGTATTTCTGGATGATCACATCTAAGGTGACCTGGCTGAGTTGAATATTGCAATGCTAATTGCTGAGGTAAGATACAGATCTACACTATACATTAGGTAAAAAAAACTTCACTTCCTGTGTCCATTTTTGGGAATGGTTGAACTGCCATTATGATGAAGTCCAGTTACTTTACATGTTAGTTACTTGTTAGGTATTAACATTCCATTAAAACTGAACCTATTTTTTTTTTTTTCTGATTAACTGAAAGCTGTTCTGAGGACATAGAGCATCTTCAACCACTTAACAAGGTGATAACAGTCTAGTGACTACGCAGTACAGAATGAGAACATTTGAAAATTTAAACACTGTTATGCTACTGAGTTGTCTTGGGATGTTGTACTAGATTCTGCTATTTCAGTACATGTTGATGTTGATCAAAAGTATTTTTGCGTTTCTCAGAAGTATTTCATATTTTGAAATCTGAATGAAAAAAGTTATTTTTTTGAATGGGCTGTATAGGTATGACTTCATAGAGTAGCCTTCAACATAACTGTTCATCTCAGAATGTTTTTCTTTTTTTCATTTAATACCGGAATTCTCACTGCAAAGGGTATTACTGTGGTGAAAGAGAGGTATTTGAAGATGTATTCAATGATTTCTTGTATGATTGTATTTGAAAGTGATCTTCAAATACTTTCTTTGAGTCATGTATCTTTGAACAACTTTCATCTGATACTGAATTTAAGTTTTGGAAGTTCTGATAGTTTGAATGTTGAGTTATGTGCAAGTCTGAACAACGTTCTGAGTTAGTACTGTGTTCCTAATTTAGAAAATTGATTAATTTAAAGCCTGACAGTGAAACTATA
>VXAB01011036.1:23019-35351 GCA_013399175.1 Odontophorus gujanensis
AAAAAAAAGCTATTTATGAAATTATTATTATTATTTTAGTTTATAAACAAGAAAATGTGTATAAAATGCAAAAGAATGTGTGTACATGCTTTCCAGTTCTTTGGAAAACAGTATTTCCAGCTTCTTGATTGCTAAGAAATCTCCACATATTTCAAAGAGTAATGGAGACAAAATTCTCTTGTGTTCTGATACTCATAAAAAGGTAGCTTAAAGCCTAATGCGAATTATGTATTTAGCGTGCTGACCTTAGAAGGGGAAAAGGTAGTTTTGTATGTCACTTCTGTATTATCTGAAAAAGGAGCACCGTTTATAGCAGTGATATCATATTTCATTGTGTGCCTTATGATGTGAGCACATTGAAGACTCGTATCCCAAAGTCATAAGCTTTCATTTGACTTTCCTTTATGCTTGAGAATCTGTGTTCAATCGTCAGTAGTTGTTGCAAAGTTCAGTTTTGAATTCTGTTTATGATGACATTTTGAAAATAGTGTTAGGTGTATTTATTGTACTGGAAACAAACAAACAAAAAAACCCTCTTAATTAACTAAATGGCTACATTTCTCCAGGTCACCAAGAATTCTGTGATCCACTGCACAATGTTCTATTGTATGTTCCGTCTTTCGTGGTGTGCACTGCAGTGACAGGAAGAAGTTGTAGTGTTTTTTGTCATTTAAATAGTCCTTGTTTTGGTCTTTGGCAGTGTAAAACTAAAATGAACAAGAACAGCTGCTACAAACTAGTAATCACTATCTTAATCCATTTCCTTGATTTTTGTGCTGAGGAGGAGTATCTGTATTTATGTGCATGCTTGCTTGTGATTGTCTTTTTCTTCCTCTCTACTCATTCATCCTTCAGGAACTTCAGACAGTGCTACCCTCTTAGCTACTCTATGATCTACTGCTTATATAGTGTTCTTGTAGTCAAGATTTTCTTTCCTGGTCCTTAATTTACTGTAAATGGCATAATTTTACTGCAATCTAAAAAATAGTTATTTAGAATGTGCATATTTTAGTTTCATTACTAAAGTTTTCAATGTTGAAAAAATCTATAGAATGCAAGCTATATAGATTTTCTTTGGCATTTAGAGACTCCTTTATTTCTGACAGTTAAGAATCTCAGGTTTCTTTAGACTTCTGAAAGGAAAACACAAAGTAAATTTGGAAACTAAATTGCAGAAGAATACAAACTATTTTTGGGCTGCCTATTTTGCATCAATGTGTTGATTGATGAGGAGGTTGTCATTAGGGAGTTCTTTTTAAAGAATTCTCCAGATATTCTGTATTCATATCTACCTTTCAGCATTTGATTGTGAGGTGTACCAGAACTAGAAGAGATGTGTTTAGAACTTGGGTAGTTTATGGATCTTTTTAGAAGTACTAAGATTTCCTGTAGAAAATATTAAAAGTGCTACCTCAGTGGCAAACTTTACTCTCATTTTCCCTTAGTTAATCATGGAGTATAAGTACCAAGCCAAAGTCAGGATCAGTAACTCAAGATTATTCATGCCTTCAGAAAATATGGTACGTCTGTGTGTTCGTGAATAGCAGTGATACCACCTTACTGTCACTTACATAGTTGAAATAGAATGAATTTAACCTGCAATTATTAGACAGTATTGTAATTAATAGAAATAGAAGTAACAAGGGCCATTATTTCATTTTCTGTAGAATACACAATGTCTTTTGAGCTTGAAGGTTGTTTTGACATGACAAATATGACACTACAGTCAATGCAGTTCCTTTCAGTAAGTGGGCATACCAGTTCTCTAATAATAAGCAATGGACTAGAAAATATGTGATGTTATTTCAAAATAATGTTAGCATCAGAGCACATATAAAATAAATGCAATAATGTTCAATGAAATAGTATTGTGGACTAACATATGTCAGTCTTCCTACACAACTTTGGCTTCTCTAAACTGTCCAGCTGAGTTATTAACTCAAAATGTATTAACATGCAAATAGTGACCTTTTTTTGTGGTGCTTGTTGTTTATTTATTTATTTATTTATTTTCCTCAAAGCGGTTCAAATACTTTTTCAGATTTCTTTGTTATTACTGGGTTTAATGCCTGAAATGAAACAACTGTAGAGTTAAAAAAGTATCTTATCCTAGGTAATAATGCTCAATATGTTAAGAGTTTGGTTCCCAAATTGTAGTCACTTTTGTCTTCACACTGCAGTTCTTTTGTATACTTGTCAGTTTAGTTCTGTTTCTCTACTTAAATTGAGTTATTTAGGTTTGAGCTATATAAGCAAAGTATTACTTGCACTGTAACTATGACTAAAACATTTGTGATGTCACAAACCTACACACTCCATGGTGGCTTTGATCATAAGCAAATAACAGACCGTTATGTGGAGTAAGTTATCCTCTGCATCCTCTTGAAGAACTGCTTAAATATGTGAAATCTTTGGAAAAGAAAAGTGAGAACATTCTGAGACAGTAGGTCTGGTGATAAGGGACATGAAAAAGGCCAAGGTGCTCAATATATTCTTCACCTTGAACTTTTTTTTAGTAACTTCTGATCTCAAAAATCACAGGCTCCTGGGTCTATTGAGAGATGCTGGAGTGAGTAAGACTTGTCAGTGGTGGAAGAGGATCAGGTTATGATTGTTTAGTGATGGATCATATGAAGGATGTGGTTATACCGTGATGCAATGTAGAACTGTCAAACAGGCTATGTATCCCTCAAAGCAATGTTAAAAGGATTGGGATCACAGGTGGTGGCCATCTGTATTTTCCTAGTCAGAAGAAGGGATTCAAGGAGAAGACAAATGCATAAGATAAAGAGGTAAATGCGTAGCTGGTGCCATACTTGAGGTTTTATGATCATAGATCTACCTTCGAAAAGCTGGAACTTTTAGGAGCTAATGGGATGCACCTGATCAAGTTGGTTAAGAGTGTCCTTGACAACTAGTTGGCCAGGGATAAATGAGTTTTTGACTGGACTTAGCAGCTGAATGGAATGGAGTTTTAAGCATCAGAGAAAAGTCAAGAGCTGCTGATGGTACCAACAGGACAATACCTGTGAAATGCGATGTTGGGCTTGTTCCTCTGAAAAGGTGACATATTTAATGAGGTACAACTGAGGTGCCTCTAGATCAAAGCACGTATCATTTGTAACAAGCAGAAGGAGTTGGAATTAACAGCACAGCCAGAAAGCTACTGTCTAATCACTGTCACTGGAACTTGGTGGGATGAATCACATTACTAGATTGAAAGCCATTAAAGAAGATGTTAGCTTTTGACACTTCTGGAGAAATAACTGCATGCAACAGCATTTGCTGTAGAGTGACATAGTGAAAAGAGGCTTTGCCAAAAAAGACAAGAGGTGATTGAATCACAGAATCACAGGAGTTGTAAGGAATCTCTGGAAATCATCTTGTTCAACCCCCTGCCAAAGAAGTTTCCTTAAATGGCACAGAAAATAGTCCAGGTGAGCTTTGCATATCTCCATAGAAGGTGACCTAACAACCACTCTGGGCAGCCTGTTCCAGTGCTGTGTCACCCTCAAAGTAAAAAAGTTTTTCCCCATGGTCTTATGGAACTTGCTGTATTCCAGTTTGTGCTCATTGCTCCTTGTCCTGTCACTGGGCACCACTGAGAAGAGACTGGACTCATTTTCTTAACACCCACCCTTTAGAAGGGTAGATAAGATCACCTCCCAATCTCTTCTCAGGCTCAACAGTTCCAAATCTCTCAGCTCTTATCTTTTCCTCTTAAGAGAGATGCTTCAGGCTCTTAGTCATCTCTGTGGCTCTATGCTGGGCTTTCTCTGAAAGTTTCCTTACTTTCTTGAACTGAGGAGTCCAGGTCTGAACACACTATTCAAGATATGGCCTCACCAGGACAATTTAGAGGGGACAGAGAACTACCCTTGACCTGCTGGCCATACTCCTTCAGCTGCACCCAGGATACCTTTGGCCTTGTGGAATATAGCCCAAGCATAGCCTTCTGATGAAGGGGAGAGGTCATGCAAGACCAGAGAACTGGATGGGGATTAGGTCCTGTAGCCATCCTCTGGTCAGTAAGGAGAACCATGCCTAGCCTTGCAGATCTGATAAAAGGCTGCAGCTGTGTCTCTGCCACTCCACTTGCCTCCACCTGCCTCCATTCACCTATATATGCCTAATGAAGTGCAGTCTAGTATTCATATCAAGGGCCTGAGCTATGACTGGANAAATATTTTCATTTAACGTAAACCGTTGACATTTCTTCTGTTTCTTTCCTTTGAATGTCTACTGGACTCTCTAGGTTCTCTGTCTCTTGTCAAACAGTACTGATCCCTGGTCCTGCAAAATCAGTAGCACTTTTTGTTGCTTCATTAAATAGAAGAGAGAGAGGAATTTTATATATTTTTTCTCTTTCTTCATAAGTGGAGAAGTGAAAAACTTTTTTTTCCCCAGAACAAATTTTCTAGTTAGGTTTCCTGAAAATAATAGGGTTATTTATAGTTTAATGATCAAACACTTTGTAATATGCTGACAGAAATTTGTGTTGAAATCTTTGTTGTACAGTGCGGAGCCTACTGACATCAGCAAAATCAGTGTTGATTACATGGCCCAAAGAGGCTTTGTGCTACCAATCCATACATACCATGCCAGATTGTTATACTGCATTATCTTTCTAACATTTCCACGCTGGCCTGAATCTTTTAGAGATGCAATATTAAATATTTTTACTACTGTGTAGGTTTTTAGTGGTTTTCCTTGCTTGATGTCTGAAATTATTGTATTACACTTCTTGTTTGTAGGTGTAATTTCTTCAGATGTCTTGGTTGGAGAAAACTTTGTGTACTAATGTGAGGCAAATGCATTTTTTCAGAGCCAAGTCTTTCTGATTCTTTTGAAGATACATTGTGGTTCATCCCTGATAGGCAACTGAGTACCCTGCAGCTGCNTTGTCAAAAACACAGAGACCATAAAACCATGTGATAATTAACCTAGGAACAATCCCTTACATTTCTGGAAACTGAAAACCAGGTCTTAAGGAACCAAAGAAAGTTTGTCTGCTTTTCTGTGCAGTCATGGGTTTTTCATAACCCTGCTTATGTCTTAGTTTGCATAGCTGTGTAACTGTTATTTTCTTGGCCTGCTATCTATATAGTGGTTATTTTATTTCTTTTTTACCATATCTCGATGAAATGGATATAGAGAAAGAACAAATTATTTAGAACAGCCAACTGTCCCTGTTATTTTTGAACTACCCTAGGCAAAAAATAAAGGAATATGTATAACCTTGACTGAGGTATGTTTGTGTTCTTTTGAAAATAGATAATNAAATCTTTGTTGTACAGTGCGGAGCCTACTGACATCAGCAAAATCAGTGTTGATTACATGGCCCAAAGAGGCTTTGTGCTACCAATCCATACATACCATGCCAGATTGTTATACTGCATTATCTTTCTAACATTTCCACGCTGGCCTGAATCTTTTAGAGATGCAATATTAAATATTTTTACTACTGTGTAGGTTTTTAGTGGTTTTCCTTGCTTGATGTCTGAAATTATTGTATTACACTTCTTGTTTGTAGGTGTAATTTCTTCAGATGTCTTGGTTGGAGAAAACTTTGTGTACTAATGTGAGGCAAATGCATTTTTTCAGAGCCAAGTCTTTCTGATTCTTTTGAAGATACATTGTGGTTCATCCCTGATAGGCAACTGAGTACCCTGCAGCTGCTTGCTTACCCTCGCAGTTAGAATGGAGGGGGGGATCCTAAAGTTAAATGTGAGAGAACTTAGGGCTGAGATAAAGAAAGTTTAACAGGTGAAGTAAAAGGTGCAACTGCAAGCAAAACAAAAGGGGGAAATCATTTTCTACTTTCCACTGTCAGGCAGGTATGCATTCACTTCCAGAAAAGCAGGGCTTATTATGCATAAAAATCTCTTGGGAATATGTCAACATTCCCAGTGTTCCCCTATTCTTTCTTCTTTAGCCCATCTTTTATTGCCAAGCATAAAATAACAATATGAAATATTGCTTTGATAGTTTGCACCAGCTATCCTGTCAGTGTTCCCCTTTCAGCTTCTTGTATGTCCCCAGCTGGCAAGGCAGCATGAGAAGCAGAAAAGTCCTCAACTTTGTGTAAGTGCTGCTCTGCAACAATTACAGACAGTGTAATTATAATCAGTGTGTTATCACTGCTGTTTTAATCATAAATGCAGAACACGACATCGTACAAGACTGAAGAGAATGAACATTGTCTTATACTTAGTATGTAAGAAAAAGAATCAAAAGGCAAATATACTCCCCTTGAACATTTTATTTTAGACTTGGTTGAATGTTATAATGCTGTGGTTCCAGAAGCTTTGGAGGCCTCTTAGTAATTTAATAGTCTGGAAGTTGTGAAGAGCCACTGCTTACCTTTCAAACTGTTCATAAATACTACCCCGTAGACAACATTCTAAAACAGATTCAATGGATTCCATGTTTGAATTTACATTGATTCAGTTGAAAACCGAGACTAAATATTGACTTCTTTCAGTAGGGATACTTTTGAGGTTTCTGAATGAGTAAATTACATACAGTTATTTGAAGTAAAAAGCTATTAGTTTTTCTGTAGCTTGTTCTTAGAAATGTTTTGTCTACATCAGTTCCAGTGTATCATTCTGCTGATAGCCTTGAAGTACTTACATTTTAGTTGGCAAAAAGACTGAAGGAACACCTCTGCATGAAGTTGTTAATGAGGGCATTTATAGCAACTAAAAATCATGATTTAACCATCTTCTGAATTCCACAGGGCATTTTGAAAGATCAGGTCTTTGAGTTGAAGATATAATTAAGCTTTTCTATTTCTGTGATTTTCATACAATTGCATGTATTCCTGGCTTACGGATGAAAACACACAGTAACAAAACAGTAATCTGTGGTTATTTTCAGTAGCCCTTTTTGTATAATGTTTCTGTTCTAGGTGGTTTTTGGATAGTTTCCACAGTATGTATGGTGCTGTGGTTAGCTCGCTGTATTCTTCCATTGTTAATGAGAATTTCTAGTCTACTTCATTGCCTGTTCTGGATGATACTTGAATCAGTCAAGATCAAATAAGTCTATACTTTTCATTCACCTGCTTCCTGACAACAAGTTTGAGCGTATTTCCTTAATGGCAGTTCAGACTTCCCTTGTGTCTGGACAATCAAGGAATGCACCACATCCCCTTACCAGCTGTAAAGTAAGAGGCATGCTGAAGAAATCTTGGTGTGGCGTAATAACCAGGGGCTTGAGGAGTAGGTTGACTATGCAGATGCAGCAAAGTAATAACTTCTTCTATGAAACTGTTGAACTGGGTGCTAATCTTTCATATTTAGGGGATAGGCAAGTTAGAGTGAGTGGAAGGAATTGTTAAATGATGGATTCTTGCTTCTCTGATTGAGATAAAAGGTAATTTCATATCTTCAGACTACCATCTCAGACTGACTTTTAAGTGTCAGGCTCCAAGTGCATCTGTTTATAATAATGGAAAAGTCTTTGAGACAAGATCTGCTGGGGGCCTCATAGAATCCACCTGTCTTTACAGTGTTCATTTCTTGGCTCTTATCCTGGCAAGTTTGGTTAGAAGGCTTTAAGCTAAGGTCTTTGTAGGGAGGAAATACAGTTAGGAACACTGAATGTAAGCCACATAGCACCATCTGAGAGTGTTAAAACATACTGTGCTTCAGAGAGCACTGAGTGTTCACAGGTACACCTGAAATGCTTGTATATCAGTGCACCCAGTATGAGAAACAATCAGGATGAAATGGAAACTTTGGTCCTTTCCTCAAGTTACTGTATCATTGATGTTAGTGAGACTTTATGGAATGACAACTGGAGTGCTTGGCATGGCAGGCTGTTGGTTATTCTTGAGGGATAAGGAGAGGGGTTTAGTAACCAATGAGAGATGGCTTCTTTTTAAGAACAACCTTTTAAAAGCTTAGCAGCAGGCAATCTCATTGTGTTGCAAGTCAAGCAAGTGACTTTTAGAAGACTAGTTAGGCTGAGCAGGGAATTCCTCTTATAACTAGGGCAGAAAAAGAAAAGGTGTGATCTCTGAAACGAGGCCTGACATCACAGAGGAAAAGATCTGCAGGTTGCATCTGTGAAGATAAAAGCCAAGTCGCTTGAATTGACATTAGCCAGTGTGGTGTACAAACAAAGCATTTTTAAATATGTTAGCAGCAAGTATGGGTGAGGAAATTCAGAGACATTTAATGCCTTTTTTTGCTTCAGTTTTTAATGCTAATGATAAATTTTGGGATGCTTTCTGCTCTGAATGATGTGGGGAGCGTTTGCAACCACCTAAAGTGTAAGGGACCATTGTATCAGTAGAATGTTCATAAATTATTGGACCCTGACAGGATTCACTGTAGGCTGATGAACAAGTTTGTATGTGTTACAGATGGAGCCTCTTAACAATTTGCTAAATGTCTTGGGAATAAGAAGAGGACCATGCTGGAAGCTAGCCAGTCTTATGCTGATATAAAGGCATGAGGTTTGACAAAGGAAAGCAGAGACTTGTTAGTCTGACCTCCATCCCTGGAAAAGTTAATGGAGAAGATTATCCTGAGTTCTATTGAAAGACATTTAAAGAACAAAGCTGTTGTCAGTAACAGTCAACATGAGTTCATGGAAAAAAAGTCTTGCCTTAGTGATTTGGCCTCCTTTTATGATAAGACCACCCACTTGTTGGTGGTAGATGTAATCTTTCTGGATTTTAGTAAGGCATTTGATACCATCCTTCACAGTTCCTTCTGAAAAAATTGTCCAACTGTGAGATGAAAGGTTCACACTATGCTGACTGATGAACAGGCTGAATGGTAGAGCTCAAAGAATCATATTGAATGGGGCTACATCTGACTGGTGGCCAGTTACTAGTGGTGTTCCCCACGGCTCAGTTCTAGGGCCATTGCTGTTCAGCATGTTTATCAGTGATTTGGATTCCAGAGTGGAATTTATTTGTGTTACTAAACTGGGAGATGTTGGCGCCCTAGAGGGATGAGAGGCCTTGCAGATGGATCTGGACAGTTTGGAGCACTGTACATGAGATTCAGTGAGGGCAAATGCCAGGTGCTGAACATAGAATGGAACATTTCTGGACATGGGTGTGGATTGGGAGATCAATGACTGGAGGGCACCTGCACCCCAGCAGGAAGGGGTTTGGGAACGTTGGTCAGCAGCAAGCTTAATGTGAGCCAGCAGTGCCCTTGCAGGCAGCCAGGCTGCAAGTGTTTACTATTGGTGTCACCTCAGCATGTGTGCAGTTCCATTCTCCATCACATAAAAATGATGATATAATCCTTAAAAGTGTTGAGAGGAAGGCAACAAAATAGATAACAGGGCAGGAAGGTATGTCCTGTGAGGAGAGGCTGAGGACACTTGAGCTGCCCAGCCTGGAGAACAGGAGGCTGAGGTGACCCTGCAAGCTCCCTAAGGAGGAGAAGCAGAAGGAGGTGCCAGGTCTATTCCTGGGAACTTATGGCAGAAAAGGAGCAGCACAGAGCTACCAGGGGAGGGTCAGACTGGGCATTAGTAAGCGTTTATTTATCCTAAGAGAAGTCAAATGCTGGAACAGGCTTCCTAGAGCACTGATGGATGCCCCACATCCATCAGTACTCAAGAGGCAATTTGAATAATATGCTGTAACTTTTGATCTCAGGTACAAAACTGTTTTTCATATATTCTCATTAAAAAGGAGTATACCCTCCTTCCATTTCATTAATAGGTATATATCTAGTGTTCACTTTTGCCTAGGATGGTATTTACTGGCTAAAGAGAGAGAATGGTAATCTTGACCGTGGTTTGTTTTATTTTCTTTCTTGCTGTTATAACACTGTATTATTGGGTTATTCAATTATCAAAGTTTGATGATATTAAGGTTTATTCTGGGTGTAATATGATATGATTTAGAGTGTTTTCAGAGCTATTTTGCTATTTGGTTTCTGTGTATTATAACTGATTTGTGACAGTTTCTAGTAAAAGACTAAATTAAACAAACAAAGCTGTAGCATTGTCCATAATATGTTGGTTTTTAAGAATTTGGTAAATTTAAAAACCTGCTGAGCTTAATCTGGTTAAATGGCAGTGCTTTAAAGCAGAGCATGGTGGTTATGAGGGTAGAATTTGTGTGGAACACTTCCTTGATTTTCATTTGTACTGTTTTGATGGGAAAAAACACAACAAATATACAAAAAAACCCCACAACAAACAAACAACAATGTGTCAGCATACTTAAGGCTCTGTCACTAGATGTCTTACTAAAGTAATCTGCTGTTCAGCAATGAGTTTATTCCTCTCACTTGCTTGATTTTAAAATTGATATTCAAGTGTTACAGATTATATAATTGTGTTTTATCTGTCTAGGACTATTTGAATTCAAGTAACAAGGTACTTGAGAATTGATTTATCAATCCAGAGCATTAACCAAAGTATATTTCAATAGAAATCTGAGAATAATCTACTTCATGTGCTGTATACTGTCTCTTTCAATTAGTATTATTATTCTAGAGTCTCACTGTATTTCTTCAGACATGTCTATGAAATAATTATAGTTGTCTTCATTTCAGAGATGAGAAGGTAGAAGTTGTGAAAGGAGGAATGTAGGAGAGCAGAAGGTTGATTTTAAAGATCCCAAGTCTTCTGCATGAACCAGTGCTCTTGAATTATGTATCCCAGAGTTAACACAGGGAATGAAATATGTTATCTACCGGATATATTTGTATTCCCTTTCTATCTTTAAACCAGCAAAACAGTGAAATGCATAATGTTATATAGTCCATTACGTGAGTTATGGAAATAAATAGTGATTATTATTGTGTATATTATTTAGGATCTAGAGCTGAAGAGACCCCCTCCTAATATTAGTTCAGAGCTCAGCACTCAGAGATTAACATAGTTTCTTTTCTTCACAAGAGAGCTGACTACTAAACTTTCTGATACCTGACTTTCTAGAAAGTGATCAGATAAACAAGTGGGTTAACAGATGAATTGTATTTTGGCTAGATTGATTAAAATTATCTAAATCTTTGTTGGTGATTTAGGTATTTGCTTTTACTGTGCTGCAAGTGCACGCCTTTTTAAATTATTTTGCAGTTCTCTAAATCAGCAAGTCTGTTGGAACCGGCAGTAGGCAACCACATCTTGTCTTAAAATGAGGTCAATGTGCAGTCAGAATACAATTTCCATGGACTAGAATTTACAGAATTATCTACGACATGCTATGTTCTTAGTGTGTATTTGTGTCTGTCTAACTCACATGCTGATAAAGAATTTCAAAAGATAAAATTATAAATGAAATGTTTGAAATTTATGTTTGCCCCCAATCTCTACGTGTTGTACGAAGAGTTAAATCAATCACTGTCTTTAGTGATACTGTCAGAGTTGACCTGTTGACACCTTCATTAGAACTGTCAGATGAAACTTTCACATGCTTAACCCTGTGGGTGAACATGCATTATAATATTTTTTCTTGATGGGTGGATAACTAGTTTAGCAGCATGATCAAGTCTTGTGTGCAATATCTACTCAAAAGCATTTGAAATAATATTTGGATATGAAAGAGTAAAACGACATTTTTTTTTCAAGCATGTCTTACTATGGAGCACCTGTTCCTTGTATTTTAAGTAACTTCTGCTTGCTGCCTCAAAAGAAATAAAAACAATCCAAATTATGTAAGTATGTGTCATATGAGTCCATGTTCTGTGTAAGTACAAATCTGTCCTTATCAGTAATCATTAGAAGGTGAGAAAGGACTGAAATGTTGAATAGATTTCATGCAGAATGCAGTTGAAACTATGGAAGTCCTAGGTGTATTAAGTGCTTCTAAAAGATGATTGTGTTAGAAACAAGGGGTTTCTAAGCTAACCACTTGAGTGTAGAGGAGTCTGTGGGGAGTCTGTTCTCAAATGAAATCTCTCCATTAGTCCATTATATTTTTCTGTACTTGGTATTCATGGTTTGGGCAAGTGTAAAGATTTCTATCTTTTCTCACTGCAATTAGATTATAGATGCTTGTTTGAATAACTGCTTTGCTTCCTATGTGCTGCTTGTATACTTAGATCACTTAGACATTATGAGGATAGCAAATTAATGTTAAGCATTATTCTTTTATATTCTTGTTTTGTTTGTTTGTATGTTTTTTTTTTGTTTGTTTTTGTTGGTTTTGGTTTGGTTTTGGTGTGTTTTATTTTTTTCTATTTTGTTTGAAAACAATAGGACTCCAGTCCTGATGATTTTTTAAGGCTGGACCGGAATACTACTGCACTGATAGTAGAACTAGAAGTAAAACTAAATCTATAGTGCTCTCATTGTAATGAAGATGTATCATAGAATCATAGGGGTTGGAAGGGACTTCAGGAGATCAT
>VXAB01011037.1:0-14732 GCA_013399175.1 Odontophorus gujanensis
GTTCTTCACACCTATAACAGCCATTAACTTAGGTATACAGGTAGTCATGATAATAAAAGCTCTTTTAACTCATGAGGTCATCACCTTGTCAGCTGCTTCACTTGATCTAATAAAGGTGTTCTCTTACAATACAGGAAACCACCATCATTACAAATGCACAACTATCTTCATATCATCAGTTTGACTCAAGAAAGAGTTTAAAACAAGTATACTTTAGACTCCTAAGTTTTTACGAAGAAAACAAACAATCACATGTTAAGATGTCACAGAATAATTGGCCTTGGAGAGTCACACTAATCCTACAGTCCTTATAAAAAGATACATAACTTTCTGTTCCAGTACTAAATTATTTAATCTACTCACATGCAGTTACAGTGTATTTACTAATTACACTGTGCTCTCTAAAAAAAAAAATAAAAACATGCTATAAGAGAATGGTTAAGAACATACTTTTTGCAGATAGATGACCAACCCACTTCTGAAGTGCAAGAACACCATAAAGATGGTGTTCTACATTTTGCCATTTATTCAACCATGCTGCTGATCAGCTTTCTGAGTCACTGTCTGAAACAAAAACCAAACCCAACATGGAAACAATCTAGAAGAATACACAGATAAATTGACACAGTTTTTCTGTAAGCTGAAGTAGAACATGCAATCATCTGGGTTAGTCTGGAGAAGTAAAGAAAGAAGACATTTTCTTCACCAGAATCCTCCTACATACTCATAAACACAGGTCCACAAAGGGAGAACAATTCAAGTTCCCAAATTCAGTTAGTCCCTCTCCCTTTTTCCAGGAAAGCACTGAAAGAAATATTTTTAAGTACTCTGAAACGTAATAAAGTATGATGCAGGACAAAGATCAAACACTGCCCTGGTAAAAAGGCAAGTGTTAAAAGTGACTACATAAGAAGTTACTTCGGTCTAGGTATTATGCTACAAATTCTCACTAAGTCTTGCTATCAAGGCTCAAGAGTCTTGCCAGTGCTCCCAGTTTCTGTACACAAGTTTTTGGTTGACTGACTTTTAGTTAATCGCTGTTTAGAAACTCCATCTGAGAAAACTGGTCAGAGCAACCAAAGCCTGCCCACAATGTTAGTTTTGACATCCTTCCTGCCACTTTGATATACATGGCAGGAACTTCTTCCAGCATGGAAGTCAGCTTACACAGCCCTTACACCAGCATTGTAAAGTTTCAGCTTTCACATCACAGCAATCTGAGTTGACCACAGCATCTTTTGTCATCATTCTCACTCCACCATCCCAAACACATCAATAACCTCATAATAGGTTATGATTATTTTTTCTCAAATCACAAGCTGTCCTCACACCTCTGCTCTTTCACTACATTTCTGCATTTGTTTGGAATTATTGAGTGGTGACAAGAGCAACAGGTAAGAACTCCAGCAGCTAGTTCAAATTTATTCTTCAGTTACTGAGTAGGAATTAAAAAATAGCTGGTAGGAAAAGTAAAATTTTAAGCATTCCTTTAAAATAAGTAAAATCTGCAACAGCAAATAACCAACCCAGCAAGTGGCGCAACAACCAATGACAAGATAATGAAACATTTTTTTCTAATCTACTATGGCCAATTTCCCTGACTATATAACTTCAAAACTTCAGACTACAGAAATTGATGCCTTTCTTGAAATTACCTAAACTGTTCCACGATTTTAAAATTTCTGATAGCAATATGTGTCAAAAATTCTGTAACTCAGGCACTTGCAACAAAAAGTTAAAGTAACCTCCTGTCTTTCTCACTAGCCAAAAACTTTCCAGTATAGTTAATTACAAATGGCAAAAACTGTGACGAACTTACATTTCATCTGAAATATATTCTGTTTGTTTTTCTACAGCATACTTTGTCTCCTTTCTGAACTGCTTCCAAGTCAAAAAAAAAAAAAAAGGAAGAATATGATCATAGCATTCTACCATGAGACAAATATACTGACAAAAAAAAATTGGCTTAATAAAATAATTCTTCCTAAATGCACCTTTCTCCTTACATATAAACTGTAGCTTTTTTTTTTAACAAGATTCTACTCAGAAACAAAAGAATTTCTGTTCCAAAACCTACACTGTGAATAACATTTTCAAGTTATAATAGTGACAAGCTTGTATCTAATATTCATTAAATGAAGTTCTAATGCACACCCTATTATTTTTTGCAGAATCTTAATTAAAAAAAAAAAAACCAAAGTTGAGAGTCATGACCAAGTGTGAAAATTTCCATTATTTTCTACTTCTTCAAAAATCTTTCCAAGCACTTGTCCTATTCCTTTATTCTTTCTTCCACAGACTACATTTGCAACAGCAGAGACTAAAATTCTACTTTCAAAATGAGGATTTAATGAGAAGTACAATGTTATTGACATCAAAAGAAAAACACCTCAAAGAAAATGGAAGTTAAACTAATAGAAATTTCAAGGTGATATATTTGCATTAAAAATAAACACAGAAAGCTGACATTTCAATATGCTGAAACAGAAGGAAATTTTAAGCAGTGATCATAAACACACAAACCTTTTTTCCTCCACTGCAAAGGTCCCTCCAAAACACATTGGGTCAACAGCCTGATCATCAGACACCACCAAGGAAAGTTGTTTTAGCACGGGTAGCTGCTCTTCTGTAGGCTTGAAGACTCAGTGGTTCTTTTAGCAACACAGTCAGCTCTACTGTCTCTGTTATCAATTATTGAAGCTCTGTGCTACGCCAGTAACAAGATACAGTGCACTTCTAAAAAGTCAGGCAATGGTAATTAAAAAAAAGAGACTAAAAAGGGAATCAAAAATGACCGAAGTTTTAGCTTTGTTGATCTCATTAACAAAAAGACAAAGGTTTCTCTTCAGAAGAGATTTAGTATCAAAGAATTAGTGAAGCTGAGACAATGTACACTGATGAAATATGAAGCTGCTATAACATGATAATAGCTTAAACAGTTTCTAATGCCAGATGCCATAATGAAGTTGAAAATACAGCGCAGACTTCTAAAAAACCCTAAACATACTGCATGAAGTACTTAGCTGCAATTCCAAATTCACTAGCTTCTAGAACTGTATATAAATCAGTTGCTGAAAATTGTCTAGTCATCCCATCTGAAGTTTTGCAAATTTGCTGAAAGAATAGTAAAATCATACAAAAACAGTGACATTTTTCCATGAAGCAGCTGGAAAAAAGTGTTCAGTAATAAAACTGGCTATATACACATGCACAAACCTTTGTCCTATTGTCTTTTTGTAAAAAGGCATTTCTCATTTGAGACTACAGACTGTTTTGCTTGCTTTTTTTTTGTTTTTGTGGTTCCTTCATTCAAGATTTATGCAGTAACTTTAAAAGAAGAAACACAAAGTAAAAAAATATATTTTAAAATTTTTTTCTAAACACAGTACAGTGGTTATAATCACACCCAAGATATGGATTACAAGGTTTGTCTCCAGTTAACATATGTTGAGTGTTCATGTCATTAGCAGGAATACGGAAAAGGATTTACCAAGCTACAACATTCATCATCCCCTGCGAGGGCAGAAGGGAAAGGACAGAGGGGAAGGAGGTGGAAAGCTCAGGCTGTGCCTTTACTCCCTGCTTATCACCATGCCAACCTGCACAGACATGCAGTACACTTACTGCATAGTATACACCTAGGGCATTTATCTTCTCTGCTGCATGAACACCTCCCATTAAAAACACTACATGGTTTCAGTGGACAACATAGAAGAAATAAGAATTACCGAACAAATCTATGCTGAGAAATTGTTCCACACTCAGAACAGCTGTTTTCACCAAGCATAGCCAAAATGCATAAAAATGAAGCATTCTGAATTTCAGTTTATGATCACAGCTGCAGTTAGCAAGTAACACAGGGCTTGTGGGGATGGGAAAGCACCTGGTGACTCATCTGGGATCCTGCTGGGTAAGGGAGGTGTCACCATGTTGCCCAGGGGCAAGCCAGCTGGGGGTGTGCTCACCATGTGCATCTACTCCTTTACAGCAATGAAACTGCAGTGAAACACTCCCTGACCATTAAAAAAATAGAAGTTTTATCCTCCATATCTAGAAAATACATGGGTTATTTCAAATAGCAATGACTAGCATGGTACCTTCTGCCTTTCAAAGCAGACAAAAGACCTGAGAGACAAATAGATAAAGCGATGCTTTTGCTAAGCATGTAAAGCACAATGAACGCAGTCCTAACTAAAGAGTTAACAACCCTGCCTGTGCCACACACATCTGTTGTGATGTGGGAGGAGCACTGACACAGACATCAGCTGGCTAACAACAGGTACTATGTTATGAGTTGAAATAATCGCAGCGGTGCACTGGGTGACATTCAGGCCTTTAAATCTTGGCTAAATTCAATGATAGACACCAGATAAACAGAGATGACACTGCCGTTAGCAACTAAGTCTCTATTACTCTCACCTTATTTAGATAACTATCTGTTGTGGATTGTTTATTTTTAATTAGCATTACTAAAAATATTAACTAGCAAACATCATTGATTTTTTCCAAGAATATCAGCATCGTACTTTCTTTTCACTTGCTTTTAATTATTAAAATATTCAGGTGAAGATGCTGTAACCCAAGAGGTACTAACACACTCCCAAGTATACGTGACTGCTGTTTTAAACGCTGTTGCTGCCTCCACCCTTCCAAGTGCCTTTAATTTTCCTTTGCTAACCACGAAAACAAAATTGCTAACAGATTAGACTACAGAGGACTGCCAAATCATTCATGCACTGTAACACACTTCAGGGTTACTGCTGTCAAATTAACCTCAAAAAAGGTGCTGCTCAGATTGCCAGTAATGCAACATCAGCAACACCAACAACAAAAACAACAAAACCTCTTACTAAATATTCTGTTACTGCATAAGTATCAAAACTTAGAAAATTATAAATGGCCTTTTTAAAATCAGACAAATATTTTTGTAGGGAATATAAGTATTCTCCTTTCTATTTTTGGTTTAAAAAAATAATAAAACAAACTGCAAAATTGTAAGATCAGCTACTCCTTCATCAGACCTGAATACAGTTACAATTATCATCAAAAATACTTGGGTTGGAAGGGACCTAAAAGCCCGTCATCCAGTTTCAGCCCTCTGCTGGTTGCTGGCTGTCATCTACAAGATCAGGTACTGCCCAGGGCCACATCCAACCTGCCCTTGAGCACCCCCAGGTACAGGGCACCCACCTCTGAAAACTATACTGGTGTTAGTGACAATGGGATGAGCTTTTCATCAGATGAAGCAAGCAACCTGGGATAAAACTTCAACTTTTACTATTTACTTTTACTACTTACTATTTACTACAATTTGTGTTTTGCACTCTATGAGAAAGTAATTTCCAATTGTAAAACTACACATACAGTGATTTCACTCAACAGCACAAACCTACCTACAATATTTGGTGAGGCTGCAAATATCACATTTTAGATGTTTGTCAGGTTCCCATAAGTTAATTTTGAAAGCAATTTCTCACTATTTATTCCTATGTGAATACAAACAACACTTCTACTGAATCAAAATTGAATTTATTATCTAAAGACATGTATTCTGCAATGTTTTTAACCTGTCGTCCAAAACCAAACCAATATACAGAGAAACTGAAAGTACAGTTGAGAACCCAGATGTAGTACACAAACCCGACAACGTAATTGTTAATAACAGCACTATGATCAGTAATAATCCTAACTTGTTGAAGTGTTAACTCCCAGTGCAACAACGACTAGAGCTCCAGAAGGAGAAAACAAGCCAATGAACTTTGCATGGAAAGCACCAATTGTATTTTAAAGGAACTAAAGAAATCCTATACAGTTTATAAAACTTCAGTCATTAACTGGCTGTGGACTAGATAGAGGAACAGTTCATCCAGGACTAAGTGAAAGGACTCAGTGAAAGAGGCAACTAAGCACTGAGAGGAACATTATTTGTATATTATTTTGTATACATTTTAACATCTTATTAATACAATGAATCTCACACTGTTAAATCAACGTTCTCTCAACAAAGTCAGAAACTACAAGGTGTAGTGATAATCTGACAGCTTAAAATCATTTGAAAGTAGGGATACACCTTAGAAGTGAGGATGAAAACGAAGAATACAGCTGTTCTTGCACATACATCCTCAGGTCATCCATAATGGCAAACATATTGAACAGCAACTTTGGCTTCCACAGTTACCTGGCAACACGGGTCACAAGTGTTCCATTTAAAATATCTGCCTTGTCACAGTATAAATACTTGAAAACATTTAAACACATCCTCTCTATAGAAGCTTCGAATTGAAATAGAGACGTGGTACAATTCTAGTACGAAACTAATTCCTTGTCTTTGGGATAGAAATCATTTCAGTCATAAAACCTTCTTATATTTCAACAATAATAAATTAAGAAATCTCAAAATAACACACATTCTGATTCTATAGAAAGGTGATTAAATAGAGAAAAAACAACTTTGTCAGTTCAAACCCTGAAGTCATACTCCAACCATTTTCAACTTTTTGCATGCAGTCAGTTTCACCATCACCATTCAATAATCATGTTTGCCCCTGACTACTGTCGCAGAAACCCAAAATCAAATTATTGGCTTGTTGAAACACTCAAAGGTTGCACTTAACATTTTTTCTTCTGTACTTACTAAGTACAGCAATGGAAAGAGTGAAAAAAAGTAAGCACAAGGGACCTCATCCTCCTGTCCTAAATATGAATTCAGCATCCTTTCTCCACTTGCCATTTTTGAACAGATTTTTCTTTCCTTCTCCCAAAAATAAAAAGGCAACTAAATATTTGGTAGGTATAAACATCATGAGTTTTCTTCAAGTAATAAGCTCAGGAAGATCTAAAGAGTCATTTAGCCTGCTTGACCCCTCTGAAACCTTTGTGTAGCACTATGCAAGGACCCAGTACTGAAAAGTACTCGAACTGACATCAATTCAATCATTGTTTCAGCTAAGCACAAATACTAGCTCTTCCAAACATAACTATAATATTGTGTGTTTTTTCTCTTTTCTAAGGACAGCTAGCCTATGTCATCTTCAGCATAAAGGAACATAATTTGGCCACTTGTTAAAGTAAATTGCTCTTTTCAGTTTTGGGGACAGAATGGAAAAAGGCATACTAGCAGTCTGATACACTTAAAACTAGAATCTGGTCTTTAAAATACGCTGTAAATACTATGTATACGTACCAAGAAAATCTATATCTAACAATATTATTAACAATAATATTATTCTTAGAAGACTCAGAAGATCAGATTAAATTAGGACACAACCAGGACCAGTATTTGAACAGAAACCTAACAACTCAGATAACAGAAACTTGTCTACACTGACACCAGAGCTGAATTTTCTGATGCAAAGTCTTCAACAGAAATACCAGCTTAGGTTATTCTTCCCATATAGTGGGGAGATAGTATGGGGTATTTAAATGGACAACCTAACTGAATTAAAAAAATAACTCAAAAAATAACAACGTTTATTTTTCACTTAGCAAGAGAGATTTACAGTCAATCAGTACTCTAATATCTTTCTACCAAAAAGAGTTTAACAACTGCAATATTTGCAACATGTCTCTTTCTACTTACGATTTAATGAGAGATTCCTTTTCTCCTGCCAAAACTACACTTTTATTCTACAATACACTTCTATTTATACTATATATAGGAATACTAGCATCATCCAATTTAAAAACTTAGATGCAGACCAGACATAGTGGTATTAAAGGGAGTTCACCAGAAAAGTTATTGCTAGCTTCAGCCCCTCATGATGCCTTGCATCAAAATTACAGAAACCTGTGTGTACTTTTCCACTATGACTTCTCCAGAAGGAAAATATCAATGACAGGGACACAAGCTTCACAGTTAGCATCATGAATACCAAATCCAGTTTGGCAAAGTTTTATGACTCACACACAAAATCTAATGAATGCAGCTTCAATTGTTCTGTATCAAGCCTGAGTTTTGAAACAGTTTATCTACACTGGATTCTGAATTCACAATTGTGCTTACATATAAGGTTTACTTGCTAGCTCAGTTTTTCACATTTATGCTCTCAGAATTTTCCAACTTTATTGTTGGAAACTTTATTGTAACATACTTGTACCAGGCTCAAATTCAGATGTGCTTACAGTCTCTACGTTTCATGCACTTTTATGAATTAGTATGTCAGTTCAGCCAAAGCTAGCAAGTAATCCCAGAAGTGGACAGCACCCATCAAAAGAAGCAATCAAGTGAACAAACTAAAATAAAATCATTGTGCAAAAAGATCTGCTGAAGGAAATTCAGTTTGACTGACATACATTCAACAGATTTGAAAGTTATTTAACTATTTAATTAAGAAGCACTTAAAGTATTTGTCTAGTCTAACAGTATTGCTATTCCTATGTAAACTGAGAATGTGACAGTCCAAAAGTTCACAAAGCCCAGAATCCTGTCTCTGACACCAGCTAAAAGTGCCTGGGACAGACCTTCAGAAGAAAACAAGCATACAGCAATATTTTGTCAAAGTATTTTTCCCAGAACAACATAGGCACACACACACATCTAAAAATAAGACTACAATGTTTAAAAACATAAACACATTAAATGCAGAAAATGCACAAATATAGTGCATCCATCATAGACGCACAATAAAAATCAGTACCTGAGTAAAGGAAAAGCAAAAATGCCAATCATATTTAACACAACTCATTTGTAGACAAGGAGTCTTGACCTAAATAACAATTACTGGCCACTGAACTGCCTTCCAGAAGTTTACATCAGAAAACCTACAAAAAATGGTTTTAAAAAAAAAATAAATAAAAAGGACTGAGATTCAGATACCAAATCTTTACATTTCTGGGACAGACACCCCTGAAACACTCCTTTTTGGTTTTGGCTTTGTGAAACTGATTTTAGTATTAGAGGATACAAGGATATGCACAAAGCCAGAAAAGTCGAAGAATCATAGGGGTTGGAAGGGACCTCTGGAGATTTAGTCCAGGACATCATTGGCCTTCTTGGCCACAAGGACAGGCTGACTCCTCATGCTGAACCTACTGTCTGACAGGACATCCAACTCCTTCTCTGTAGAGCTCCTTTCCAACCAGGTCAGCCCCTAACTTGTACTGATACATGCAGTTATCCTCTTCCAGGTGTAGCAGCCTGTCCCTGCCCTTGTTGAAGGCCCTACGGTTCCTCTCCACCCTATCTGTCCACATCTTGCTGAATGGCAGCTCAGCCTTCCAGTGTTTTGGTCTCTCCTCTCAGCTTCACATCATCAGCAAACTTGCTGAAGTTGCACTCTATCCCTTGACCCAGGTCATTGATGAAGATGCTGAATAAGATTGGGCATAGTACTGGTTCCTGGGGAACAGTACTAACTAAAGACCTCCAACTAGACTCAGTGCTGCTGATCACAACACTGAGGTTGATATTAACAGACAGTGCATTGTCTGTTTACATAGTAATTATCTCCTTATTAAAAAATAAAAATTAACAAATGTCAAATTATTTTGCACAGTAATCATACTTCCCCCGTTGTCAGAATACTAACACAACTTCCAAAATTCAGGCCAGAATAAATGCATTAATTGGCACCCAACAACTTGGACTGATATTGAGTATTTGTCTTTTTATCCCTTCTGTAAAAGGGTAGTAATTAATGTGAGGATCATTACAAAGTTATAGAAGAGCAGTTCTCTCCACTCCACTGTCAAAAGGAGCAGTAGGAATCAAAAGTTGCAAGGGAATGTATGTGAAAGCTTCAGCAACGTGAGCTTGATCCAAGGTGTCCTAGATGACCTCCAATGCCAGGTATCCCTGACGGCACAGTACCTCACTCTTTCAGGCTGAAGTAGATAATACATTTACAAGGTGGAAAGCATCTTCCAGCTTGTTCTTTATCAGCTGGCAAACAGTTTTGAGCTGCTGTACATGTAGTGAGTTACTGAGCACATATTGCTATTGTGATTTCAGTCATGCTATTTTTACCAGTTGAATATTTTTTTCCATAATCCCTGCCTGTTAGCTAGAACAACAGCATAGTGTTATAACATAGACCAAACTTATAGGCCTCCAACATTACCAAAGGTACTTGGGTGACATTAATTCAGTAGACAAAGGCATGTTCCACCACAGTTTATCAACCACATAACACTCATCCATCTGATAACATGCAGTGGGAGCTTACTTGCATCATAAATACACTGTGCAACAGCCTCAAGATTTTTATATACAGAACTACAACAGCAATAACTAAGATTATAAATGCTGCCAACTACAATGGGATAACTGAGGAGGTACACTGAGGTCCCCTGGTTTGCTCAACGCAGAAGAGGTTGAGAGGAGGCCTCATGGCGGCCTACAGATCACTGTTTAATAGGTTTCAGTTTCTCCCACCACTGTTGTTTTTTTGTGACTACTCAGCCCTTCTTCCAGTCTAAGCAGGATCTGCTGTGATGTTTACTCCTATTTCTTCAAACTGCTCCTTAAGTGAAACAAGCTCTTAGCTGCTCCTCTCCTCTTCCAGGAAACAGTGTTACATCAAGAATGGCCCAGGCAGTGTAAGGATTTGCTACATCCACTGTATGTTGGGAATGCTCACTTATAACAGAAAACATACTTAAGAAGGACAAAAAAAAAAAAAAATCCATGTTTTAAACTACCTTTTGAAACACTAGTGATAATAGAGCACAAGATGAGTAGGAATTACTATTATGCTATACTCAGTATTGACATCATTCTGAAGAGTTGTTAGTGTTACTATATATGACTTAATGTGCACTATTAAAACATTTCAAGTAGAAGTACTCAAGTGAACTTCTTGTCATGCCCCTCCCTCTGAGCACTCATATCCCCATCTCCACAAGGAGACACTGTGAAAGCTAACCTGGATGCTCTAAGCAGTCTCAGCACTGTGGACATTCAGACAGCACTATTGCTGCACAGTTCTCTTCTCAAAATCTAAGCCTTTCAGACCCCACTTCTGAGACCAGCTTTTTTTTTATTATTATTATTATTAATGTCATAGGTTATGTCAGGATAGACTAAACATGGTAGTAATTATTATGTAATAATTAGATTAATGTGGAGCAGTGTGACCTTCTCTCACTGCAAAAGATTGACTATTGATGCAAGGAGCACTGCAAAGTCACAGGAAAGCATTTTTCCCCGAATTCTCAAGCTGAAAGGAGTAGTGAGTGCCAGGCATAAGAAATGCTGGTTCCAACCATGTAAACTTGACAAGTGCTCCAGAGGACCTCCCAAGCCAAGCATCGTAAGGACAGCATTGTTTCTTCTCCCTTTAGTATGAAATGGGTAATGCTTAAGGGGAGAGTGTCTTTCAGATTGTTTGACCCACCAGTTGGTGGGTCCCTGTGAGCTGCTGCTCAGTGATTCGAGTAGCAGGTCACTGGGCAGTACTCCAGGTGGGGACTCGTGAAAGCAGAGCACTGGGGGAGAATCATCTCCCTGCTGAGGGCTGCACATACCACTGTAAAGTTACACTATCACAGAGGCTCTTCTTCTCACCTAAGACCTTCCCTCTATAGTATGATGTTTAGACTGCACTTGCAATGGATGAGGGTGAACAAAACAAACTACCATCAATTAAAGCAACCTTCAACATGCCATTATCAAGAGCCATGAAATTAGTGTGATAATAATCACAATTTATTTAAAACATGTATTTTTATACTTAAGACATGAAATACTTTCACTTGGTAAGAAGGTTTTAAACTCATCCTAAAGGACAAGAATCCATGCATAATTTTGAATGCTGCAGAGACCAAGCAGGCAAGTACCATGCTACCACCAGCTTACAATTTTCAGTAATGTTGTTTTCTGACAGTTGAAATACAAACTTTTATAGCAAGAAAGATGAATGTCTCCTACTTAAATATGTAAAGGTGAAGATAACAGTTCTCCCAACAAGTTAAAACAGGCTTTCCATTCAAAGAGAAAGTTACTTCAGTAAATTCCTTTCAAATATATTCCTTCTTTAAACAAGAAATTTGATAGTCGACAATCCTTACTAAAATTTTCATCCTACTTCTTTAAAAGCAATAGAATGTGTGAGAGCATGTGTTAATAAATACCACAGAACAAAATCCTGAACAGTGAGAACCTCATTTCCTTAAGCTTATTAAGGCTTTACATCACACATGTATCTGTATGATGTCAGACCACATATAGTTTTGCTGTATTTTACGCTTTACTATCCACAGGTCTGAAGATATTTACACAACATGAACAAACAGTATCCTGCTTAAACCACCAGCAAGCTATGTGCTTTCCATTTGGTCAGAAAAAACCCTTACACACACTCCTGAAGTATAAATGTGTCATCACTGGACTATCCATTTTACACTATCATTATGAAGGATTAAAATTCAGAAAAAAAATAGTTAAGGGAAGAAGAACTAATGCAAGAGTCTTGTAACTACCAATGAAGTATCAGTGAAAATAAGAAGTGTTTGTTATATTCTGACAGCATGGGGGGTTGAACATTGATTATATTTTAAGTTCCTGTCAACCCCAAGTGTTTTACTGCTCTATACCAATAGAAAGAACAAGTGCACAGGAAAAGATGAAAAACGATTCATACCTTAAAACCCACAGCTGAAACATCTGTTACAAGGCTGTATAAAAAAAATGGGAGAAAATTAAAGATGTTAGAAGGCAGATTATGGCAAAGGAAAATTGGCTAAAGGAAGAAAGAAACAGTTACAAAAGTAAAACTATGATGAGCTGTGGATTTTTTCTCTTGCAGAGGAAATGGTTTAACAATGTACAGTATGGAGAAAAAAACAACACATGACAGTCTGGATCACAATAGCAGCCAAACTTCTGCAAAATTTCTATATAAACAACACCCTTGATACCATCAATTTTTAAAAATAGTTCCTTGTGAAAACAACAACGAAAAAAAGCATGAACAGGATTCCAGGTACTTATCTACAGCTACCCCTTATAGAATGGAGGACATCCA
Source organism: Odontophorus gujanensis (assembly GCA_013399175.1). Lineage (NCBI taxonomy): Eukaryota > Metazoa > Chordata > Aves > Galliformes > Odontophoridae > Odontophorus > Odontophorus gujanensis. The sequence goes on from VXAB01011037.1 coordinate 12,963, forward strand.
TTTCTGTTACTGTTCCTACTTTTCTGCAAGTCTAAATAATATACCAAATTTAGCTCACAACTAGCATATTTGGAAAAAAAACAAAAAAAGAAAACCCACAACACCAATCTCCCTTCCCATGCATCCAAAAAAACTACAAATTGATATGAAGCAAAAAGATTTGCCCTTGAATGATCATTCAGTTTAAAAGCATAAAGTACTTTTGGTAACTATTTGCTTCAGAGTGATAAAATTGCCCAAGAACATAAAAACAATCCTATTCTCAATGTGACCACAACACTCCAAAGACACATTCTGGATAGTTTGTCTTTTTTAAGTTTTGGATTCACATTTTAAGCTTCTCTTCCCAATAAACGACATATATATATTTTTTTTTCCCAATGAAGATTCGCATTCTCAAACAAACATAATTTAGGGATTTAAAAACCCTAAGAATTGCACACTTGAAACCAAGCAGCTGGAAAGTAGCAGAAGTCTGTACAATTACACACCACATAAATTAAGCATCACACGTATAAGCTACATGAAAGATCTGCATCAAGATTAACAATAGAGAACAATAATTTCATAAACAAGTTGAATTTTAAATTATTGCTTTTCTAGGAGAGTAGTGTTATATGCCAGAAAAGCACAGTCACATCTATGGTACCCACTCTTTTCCCTTTTCTCTGGTCTGATTTGTTGTCTGCCTTGTTTGATCCTCACTTATCATTTCTTCCTGCATGACACGTTCACATGCAGCAGTCTCTGGTCCTGAGCCCAAGTCTGTTTCACCTGTCAGAACAGGAACTAATAGAAGAGCCACTGTTAGGATCATCTTTCAGAAAAAAGCTTTGGTAACAGCGTATTAATTATATAAACAAGGACAAAGTAATTCTCTCAGATTGTCTACAGACTCATGAGAGCACACAGCACTAATGAAACTCTCTTATAGTTTACATTTTCTCCTATTTCCATATAGCCTATATCTTTTGTAGAAAAGAGAGCTGCATCTGTTCAGTACGTGGTAATAAGTGCCTCTCCCTCTGTCATTTGCTCCCCTCAAATAGCACCATTCATACAGAATGCCACTTTCCCCCCAGTTCTACCTCACAGTAATACATCCTCTAACTGCCCTCATTTCTCATTTCTTCTCATTGGTGTAGGGAACCTGCTTTAGCAGTGGGCTGGACTTGATGATCTCTAAAGGTCCCTTCCAACCCCTACAATTCTGTGATTCTTGAAACTCTGAATTGAATACATGAGTTTGTTTGCAAAATTATCATTTTTCCTGATCAAGGTATACTTAAGTGACTTCACTGTAACACTGATTTTATTGCAAAGTGTAACTTCCTTTTCGTAGGGAAGAAGGACCTGATTCTGATAAGAAAACCTATTTCTGAATTCGACTAATACTTAAATCCATAGATCATGTTAGCATTCTTGCTGTTTACACTGGTAATTAAATGAGTTACCACCTTTGATCAGCCTACAGCTTTAAATCAGATTGCTTTAGTTAAACATCAAGATAATAACAGTCATTAGACTAGAACAGTTTTAATCTAGGCTTCAGATGGCATTTTTTTGAGAACTCTGAATCCTACTGAGCCTTTGCTTATTATGTATTGTAAGTCTCCCTACATATCTTTTAATCTACGTACTTAAAAAGTGACTAGCACCATGATAAAGAGCTCTTCCAAGAGAACACTGTTCTCAACACTCCAAACAATGCTTGCCACAAGTATGCATCAATAATGTCTATTCTATACAAAAAAAAAAAAAAAAAAAAAA